>JAHQIW010006010.1:0-142157 GCA_019055375.1 Parelaphostrongylus tenuis | reverse complement strand
AATGACAAATTTCTTAACAAATCCCTGAAACTAAACGAATCCCTCCGTAACGTTGGGTCATGGCTCAATGGGTTGAGGGGTGGGAACTTGGCCGAGTGGTTACGACGCTCGTCAAGGCGGGCGCGGGCTAAACCCCGCCCCCTAAGACTCTCCAGCTGTCAGCAACGAACACCACGACCAGGCCACCCTCGAGATTGCTAGGAGACTTGCTCAGCCAGTACTCTACGACGTTCAGGAAGAAAACGAAGAATCGAGGTGAATGCTACAAGTGAAAATGTTCGCCACCACAAGAAAATTCGTAAGGTTTCGAAATAATTTGAAGTTAGGCCACCGCTGAATTTTTACCTATCTTGGGTTTAATCAACTCTCCGTACGACCTTTTTGAAGGTCAAAGCTCAGTTTTTTCTTATTAGGTCGTTTTTCTGCAATTTTTAGCTTCCCATGAATGCCACAAAACCTCTAACTAAGAGCAATTGTCATAGATGCACCATGAAATTTGCAAAAAGGTGGTCACACTTCGCGGTGTGGGGCTGAACCCCACCCCCAACACTCTCCGGCAGTCAACGACGAACGGCCTATGGAAAGCCCAAGAATTGCTATACGCGAGATTGCAAAGTGACGTGCTCGAACAGTGTTTTATGACGTTCTTGAAGAAGACGAAAAACGAATTAAGGCTTGAACTACTAGGATCCACAGAGTACAAAAAACACTGTGAAGATGGATCAAATAATCAAACAAATAAAAAAACAAATCTTAAAAACAATATGCATAAACACTTCGTCAATTCAAATCAGTGATACGTTTTAATCACTCTGAACACTGATTCATGTACTCCTATGCATTCGCTTAGGATAGCACTTTACATAATTAAACGAACGTCCAAACCTTCTCAGTTATCAGATAATCCTCTTGTAATAGAAAAAATTCTTGCGTACCAGGCAAGATATACATGTATCAAACACCGAAATTATTTTCATTGAGAAATCAAGCTTTCTTTCACACCATACTTTACGAAAAATCAAACTTAAGACTAACACTATAAGAAAAAACGACTCTAAACATGGAGTTACACTGGCAATTTTCGTCACTTTTAGTCTGCATCCAATGCGAATACCCTCATCATAAATGTTCGGAAAACTGTGGCGGAATCACAGTTTAAATTCTTGTGATATGTTTTACCAACAGTTTTTTATGCTATGCTGTTATCTATCACTAAAAAGCTTATTCACGCACACTGCAACTTTATTTTCAAGAGCTTTCTGCGTGTTGAAATCGACTTTGAAAATGAAAGATGTGGAGAAGATCCCCCTTCTGTTGACGAAAACAATTTATAAGGCTCAATAAAATCTCAGGAATATTGAAAAGAAAAAAAATGGCAGCCGAATTCTGTCGAATTGAATGACAATCAAGATAGTCACCGCTTTGAGGTTTTATCGGAGCTCCTCCTGCTCAACCTATACAACTCGTCTTTCGACTGTATTGTCATGTGCAAAAGGGATTCTCTACAACAATGGATGAAGATCGGCACAATCACTGGATCGTCATAAGACTCCGCAATACTTCCCAAAGCCGAAATTACAAGGAAAAAATCGTGGTTGTTGTTTATTAAACCACACCTAGATTGATCCATTTGAGCTTCCTGAACTGCGGTGAAACGAATACGGTGGAGAAGAACGCTCAGGAAATTCACGGAATGCGCTAGAAACATCTATGGCAGCGTCCGACATTGGTCAACAGATAGAAATCAATTCTGTTCCACAATAATGCGCAATAAAACATTGCAGTACCGCTAGCGCAACGGTTAAACGAGCTGGACTATGGAACTATGCCTCAGCCTACACTCCAGACTTCCTGCTTATCTACTACCAAATCTCCAACTATCTAGACACTTTGTGCGCAAGAAACTCTTCAAAAACCATCCTGAAGCCGAAACTGTTTCCGACGACTTCATCCCACTGGAAGTACATCACTTTCTGTAATGGTGTAGATGCGTTTATCGTTAACAAGAATGTGTTCTATCGGATTTACTTCAACTGACAAAGTTTATTTTGAGCTGGGATGCCTAACTTTGAAATTATAGGTCGCAACTCGACACTGATTTCCAAAAGACCTAATATTTTTGACTACGCAAGCACTTCCATTTGCACCCACATTTCATGCGTGACAATCAGACCACCCACTCCCATCAGCTCACCTTACTGAAAAACTTGTCCATGATATCAATGCTTATACTCCATGAAATCTTCTCTTTCGTATGAAATTTGCGAAAAATTCAACAAACTTTGGAAAAGATGCGTTTGACAGAAAAAGTAGATTCCATTTTTCATGGTTAAGGACAGCTTCTCTCATTACTGACAGATCTCGATTCAATATAGTGTATAAAAATGTCCAAAGCTTTATCGAAGTTGTTAGGTCAGAGCCATACGCGTTTCGGAGATATCGTCCGCTCATTACCGGTCCACGCCCCACACTGAACCCTACTTTACAGGTATGGAGAGACTTATTTGGTGATAGCACAATGTACAATAATATTATGTCATCACCACTTTTTCAGTCGATGGATTGCGGCTGGTATATACAAAGTGATCTGCCTCATCGACTGTTCTTTTAATCTCGCTGTAAACATTCAATATAGGCTGCAAGAATGTTTAAAGCCTCCGAGACATGTATGGCACTGACGTAGAACCTCGGCAAGGTTTTAAACATTCTTATAGTCAATTTAAATCTACCAGACTTCGATTCAACGAGCATGAGGATTTCATGGGAATCAAAACTATGAGAAGGTGACTTTACGGAAAATTACAGCTTCTCAAAATCTAACATCTTCTCCAACATATAAAAATGTAAACACTACAAAGGCAACGTGTGTATGAGAGAGAGGGAGAGAGAGGGAGAGAGAGAAGAGAGAAGAGAGAGAGTGAGGAATAAAGAAAACGTTAATCTCAACACTTTTACTAAGATTAGTTTTTCAACATATAAAACTTGGCTGTATTAGAAATCCTGTGCTGATTCACATTCATTCATACATAGACAACTGAGAAACAGAATAAACCGAAACTGTTGAAAAAAAGCATTAATGCTTATTTTATGCTATAGACAGTAGATATTATAGTTTAGGGGGAATCGTGTTGAACATAATTAACAAAGGCGTCAAAATATTGGTAGGATTCCAGTGTCTCGTAGTAAAAGTGATTTCAAATCATGAAATTATAAACAACTCGCTCCTCTACGACGGTATTCAAAAAGTACTACCTTTGAGTTCCATTCAGAGCGCTGGTGAGGAGCACTATAATTCCTACCAGAACTCCATAATGATACGCCATATTTCACTTTCCAGAAATCCGTTTACACTACAAAGAAAGGCGACACTAAGAGAACTGAGTGGTGAGCAAAATCACGGCCTCAGGCGGGAATCGAACCCGCGTTTCATCCATACCGGGGACGTGTGCTACTACCACTACACCACCGAGGCACATTTGCACCACCGCTCATTCTTCAACATCTCTGTGTTAGTTATCAGCCAACAACCCCTAACAGGTTTGGTCGCGTATGCGATTCCGCTTAGCAGTAGCAGTATCAACTGCAGTAGCTGCGAACGCAAACATCAATGACGTATTGGTGGATACCGTACCGCTGGTGATAATCTGAGCTTCCGTGAAAAATGCAATGCTTCTACTGGCTGCAGAATTTGAAATTTCAAAGTAGCAGTATAAAGAAACTAGTATCTCGCTTGCTAATATCTGCTTCACGATAAAAAGCTTGATCAATTTGAAAGTCAAGCATGCATTTCCACGACGCACGTGGTGATTGGTGCACAGAACAACAAATCAACATGTACACAATCAACAGCCACTTTGACTGCATATTAGTTTGAAAATACGATACGAGACCGCTCAGTGTCAGCGCAGATTCCACCGAACGAAAAATTAACAGGAAAGTGATTGAATGGTCATGATTTACACTCTGCTATGACAATACTTGCATTTGTCCCACCAAAACCAAACGAGTTCACAATGGCCGTTCGCGGACTCGGCCATTCAGTGACTTGACGCAGAAGGATCACACCATCGTCGTCATCGGACTCGTCAAGATTCAGATTCGCAGGAAGAATCGAGTTACGGATCGCCTCCACTGTCGCGATTGTCTCCACAGCTCCGGCAGCTGCCAAAAGATGACCGATGTGACCTAAAATTGTAAATTTGTTGATGCGAGTCGCTTCACAAAGTTTATTTCGCTCTTCTTTGTAACGAGATTTGTTGCAAGTGATCATGTGGCAAATAACTGAGATGCGAGAAGCCCAGGAAGACACTTGTATGCATCGTAATAAATCATCAAGAAAAAATTTGACATCTATAGGTACCACTTCGCCATGTGATTTGAAAGACGTACGAAACAGCGCATATTCAAAAATGCAAAAATTTTTTCAATACTTTCTAGCAGACAAAGAGTTTTCTCAGTTTATCTCATCGCATTTATGTGCAAATTAGCAAAAACAAGTGGAATATCCAAAAGACGTTTACGACGTGCAATCTCTTTGATCAACAAATAATTTGAGAAGCAGTAAGGCTGATCTGTGATGAGTTACGACTGCAAAAAAAGTAATGAAGGCCTTACTATTGGAGCGGACCATCTGAATTTGCGGTAAGCTAACCTTGGATTAAGACAAATGTTGGCTCATCATCATGCCTAAGTGTTCTAATCTTCCTCAGCATTAGAAAAATGAAGCATCGCGGAGTAAAATACAGAAAATTCAGAGCTCTCTTTTGAAATCAGAACACGTTCAGAGTGCTAGGTATCATAACGGAATAAATTATTCAAAGTTCTGAACGAGGTCTAACTATGATCCTCTTTCAGCAATTCTCTACTTTAGAAAAATGGAGAAAACCAAAAAATTTGGGTTCAAGATCCCAGGAACATCTTAGACTACCATTTTTTTACTTCCTTCCAATTTTCTAGAAAACGTTATCGATAAACATGATAAGAAACTTGAACAGTACATTTGAAACCATTCACAAAGTAACTAGAAAAGTAAGCTTGCGAGATACACGTCTCCTGAAGAACACCTAATTTCTGGGCAGGAAGATTATTGAGGTGAATAAGATTGAAGGAGATAACCAGTATGACTAGCACACAGGGGGCAGTGTTCCTTGTGTTTATCGAAAAGTTAGCAAAACACAGATGCAACTCAAGTACAAGTGAAAGTGTGGATGAAGATTATATCGGCGTTCAATCAAGTTGACAGTAGGCAACAGATGACACTAACTGATTAGAGAGTGTTCTGCAATACACGCGCGCTCATCAATTCTTTGTCGCGCACCGGACAGACCAAGCTCTCCGTATCTCAACTACTTGATACCAGACTCTCTGGTAGGACAAAAACATTTACTTGCAACACTGATGGGCTTCAACACGCCATAAACAGGCCAAATATGAATTCAATGGCTTGGTTGTACACGACGAGTCAAATGCTTCCCTATGGTTTCTTAACATTTAAAACCGAAAACATTATTATCCGGTCTCTCATTTCCAGATACAAACCTTTAATAGAAGACACGAAGACTTTTCGTTTTCCGAACACTTCGCGAATAGCGAGCGCCTCGATTGTGTCTCCAGTCGGTGTTGACGTTGCGTGTGCATTCACATAACTAATGTCATCAGGGGAAAGGTTTGCATCGCAGATAGCTCGTTGCATTGACAACTTTGCCCCTATGCCAGACGGATCTGGACTGGTGATGTGGTAGCAGTCCGACGAAATGCCTGTGAAACACCTTCAAAATATTTCCGTAAAATTAATAAAACTGACAAGTTTGAGTAAAAGGACTTAGTCGTGGAAAAATACTATGGACCAGAAAGCAAATAATTCTAAAATGTGATAGGTAGGAAATGATAAATTGTTAAAGAGATATTTTCTGCTTCGTTGGTCCAAAATTTCACTCAAGTATTTTGAAACGTGGCTCGAAATTCACGTATACTACGTGTTATGAAACCACTTCGACATTCAGGTGAACAGCGACACATCTTTACAATGCTAGCATAGGTTGTAGGTGAAATCGTTGACAAACAAAATTAGAAAATACGCAGTCGTACCGTAACCCATCACTTCTGCAAAAATCGGAGCACCTCTGTCTATAGCATCCTGAAAGAATTCGTCATTTGTGAGAAAAAGAGATCGAGTGATGAATGCATTCTTTACCTGCATCCGTTCCAGTAATACCAAACCAACTCCTTCACTGAGCACAAAACCGTCGCGTTTTTTGTCAAACGGACGACTACAAGATGGATGATTACCGCGTGATAGAGCTCGCATCCTGGAAGAAAAGTGAATAGAAGTGCGCCTCGTATTTCAATGTGTTATAGGAGAATTTCGAATAACGTGCTTCCTTCAGATCTTCACGTAATGTGGACAGTGCGGAAGACGCTTAGTTTTTTTATTACGCTAGGTGTGAATTCTACAGGTTTCACTTCGTCCACTATGCCCAGCTCTTTGCAACCGACCCCTTTTGTTCAGATTTCCGTTGAGCAGATCGATTTTTCTTAGAGGAATTTCCATGTTTCTTTCAACCTGTAAATGCTTCATGATTTGCTCTGCACACTGATGTGTTTTCTGGTTCATCTCTTGTGCATGAGGGTAAAAAACCGTTCTGATACCAATAATGATGCTGTCAGCCTATGCTGAAGCTTTTTTATTCGACTGTTTTTTGAGATTTCGCTTGAAATTCGATACAATTTGACAGAAGATTCACAGCCTTCCAGAGGACTCTTATGGTACTTCTAGTGCTAAACGTTTCGGCTTTCTAGCAAGTTTCATCAGTAGCACGGTGTCTTTTAGCTCAACCGAGCCCCTAGAACTAAAAGTATCGGCGCGGAACATGTTACACTGCACGTCAAATGAAAAAAATCACATCACATTGTTGTAGTTTACTATCAAATGCTTGATGGCTCGTAAAACGGGTATGATAACACCTTTCTATTCGACTGTTTTTTGAGACCTCACTTAATAATATAAGTAAAAATAGTAATACGTAAATACGTGCTATTCTAGCAAGCCTCGACGATAGCACTAACACTAGAAGTGCCATGCTAGATCCTTGAAGAGCATGAAATATGCTATAAGATTATGCTGAAACTGTCTACACAACAAAAAGGGAACTTCGACATAGAATTGTCAAAAGAGTAACAATGACTTTCCCACTTATATCAAATTAGCAATATAATCGTATAATTCAAATCATTGCAAGAGTCTACTTATAAATCTTCGATACAATTTAGACACAGTGACTTGAAGACGCCAAAAACGTGCAGTAAACAAGGGAAGCTGCCTCGACACTCGTTTGAGAAGTAGAGCTTATGGACTAACTAATGCGGATGATCCGCACAAAAGAACATCTAGACAGTAATCTAAAATAGATAAAACCAAACCTTAGGTTTACATAGGGCACAAAAACACAACAACAAGGATTTTGATGTGACTGTCACAATCCTGGCGCAGGAATCAAAAACGTCCACGCGCAAGACTCTTGAGGCATTTTGGATAAAAGCCCAAAACCCGAAATGAATCGGAAGGACGAGTGCGTCACCATCACGCGAGATCTCGCGCCCTTTCTTCGTTGATCTTCTAACGTGACCTAGGCAGCATATAATAAGACCATCCGATCATTCAAATAGACTAATACTATATACGTCAGGCTCTGAAGAAGGCGGGTCGCCGAAACGTCAGCCGAATTTCACACTGTTTTACCAACCTCGCGTCAGCTAATCAAGATAAGTTTTCTCCATTTTCATATATCAAAGTGAATGCAATTGCTGAGATCAGCAAGTATATGTGATGATGAGTCATGTAGACAAAAAAATTGAAAGGATCATTGAGGTCTTATTCATCACACAAAAACTTCCTATCAACAAGTTATTAAAATTGTCCTGCAACTCCGTCTTTCGTTCTTCTGCATATCACGAAATTAGATCACATGAGTGCTGCTCCTAATTACTTCCTTTTTGAGAATATTAGTCTGGTCAGTGGCGTGGTGTCGCTGATTTCCACTGCAGAACGTTCGAATCCAGGAACTTATGTGGTGTAACACAAAATTACGTTAGTAGTGTTGCGCTTCCATCGTATAAATCATGTTTGATTGCAAATAGAATCAAGTCATCATTAGTTCGTACTACTTACTTTGCAACATCTTCGAAATACTGTGACACATACCTATCGAACCCAGTCAATGCTATCGGATTCACACAGCTCTCCGTCGCACCAGCAATGGCTCGCCGTGCCCAACCATGTCTAACAGCGTGAAACGCATTTCCTAAATAGAAAAATGATCGTTAAAAAGACGGAAGAGAGCAAGGAATCAAATGCCATCGGAGTTAAACCGTAGGAAATTACCAACCTATACAATGAAGACCCGTGGCGCAAGCAGTTGAAGCACTTTCGGCACCGCCCATCATCTGATACCTCCAAAGTTAAAAAAGAAACTTTTATAACAATAAACTGATACCGAAAAACTTCAGAGGTTTTGAATAGAAAACGGTTGCAAAACTGAGCTAGGAGGGCGCACTCACTTCATAGCAACGTATCCCGCCGGCATGTTGGTCAAGATTCGTGGAACGAAATAAGGTGAGACTTTCCTTTAAAGAGGAAAAACTTAATGGATAAGACGACTATTAGCCTACAATGACAGAACGAAGTTTAGTAATGGACTTCAGAAAACAAAACATATAAACAAGACCATTTGGTGAGATTGCTGCCAACAAGAATTGCAGCACTTCAAAAAAATAAGCTTCCAGAACGACGACAGGCGCGTCTGGCGTACCGGGTTAGAGCTACCCTACGATACGCACACAGTCGACGGTTCAATTCCACCCTCGAAATCCACTGAACTTCCCGTCTCTCTGGGGTCGATGAGTTGATATCAGACTAATATAGGAGGATAGCAGCACTGACTTGCCACATCGGCAGATCACCACGATATTTTAGTGGTTTAATAAGCCTTCAATCACCTCAAACGATGCCTCATGAAATCAAGTTCATAAGGCATCTCTCAGGGATTGATCAGTGCCAAGAGCGCTAGTCTTTATCCTTTGATGAGAACATTCAATTGCCTACTTAGACTTCAAAATGCTAAAAATGCAAGAATAAAAATTCAAAACTTCATTTTGCAAATATTGGGGCCAACGAAGTCATTGCATAGTTTTCCTCTCACAACGAGTACACGTTTCAGATACTCACCTTGACTGCTCATTATGTATCAATGTCGATGTTTTAGCAATCTCAAGCAAATCGGCAACGCCGGTACCAATGTTAACTAACGTCTCATGATGATCTAAGGATTGCGCTTGAGACATTGACATTACCTGAGAGTGTGGTCTACACTTACATGACCTTAGATTTCAGAGTCCCATGAGAGAGATCCTCTTACCTCTTCAGCGGCCAAGAGCGCCAGCTGGCTCGCCTTGCCCATTTCACGTTGCTGACCGGGGCTCCATCGGCTATAATCAGCAGCGCCTTCTGGAATTGCTCCAACCTTAAAGGAAAGTGTAATGTCTATAAGCATCCAATGGGTGGAAGCTTGAGCATACATATGATTGCAAACAAAACATATCAGTCACTGATCGACGCGCATTGTCATTTGACTGGTAGTTGAACAACATCCACTCACTGAAGCTCCAGATTAGTCATTTTGGTACTGATTAGGTGGTAATCAATTGCTTGTCGCCTTGTCAGTATATTCAATCAAAGCAAATCTTGTTGTTGTTGAGTCTTGACAAGATATCACTCTTTGTTTCCACTTCTAGATAAGAATTTAGAAACCTTTTAAAGCCTGGTTCACCCTGCATGTTGGCTGAACAACTTCACTGATATAACTTTAAATCAAATTCCAGGGGAACCCTTGCTACGATGAAACGATAAGCTGCCAGACTCTAAGGCTACTAAAATGGAATCTTCAAACACGTAACTTCCCAGCTTGGAATGAGGTACACAGTTTGTTAGCATGAATTGCACTGCCACGTATGAAGTCTAATCAAATTATAAAAGGATAAAAGAATAAAGTTCTCGGTATTGTTCAATCTCTAAGGGGTGCGCAGAGTATTTGACTTCATTAACATCGTCAGAGGCGATTGAAGGCATATCTAGCTTCATAATGAATCGCTGTGGCACACCAATGTATAGAATCAGTGCTGCTATTCTCTCAGATAACTCAGGTACCAATTCGCCGACCCAGGAGGGATGGAAGGCCTGCTGAGCCTTGAGCGCAGGTTGGACCATCGACCATGGGTCTCAGGCCTCCTCTAGACACTGCGCCACACGCATCCTACTAAAATGTAGCAGCAGAGATCTTACTAGAATGCATGAACGCTTGGATTGACACATTCTTCTCACTCGAAGGCGTCTTGTGAGCATCGCTCCACATTAATTTTCAGCTCATCGACAGAAGAGCACCGCTTTACATAAAAAGTTACCACTTGGACGCTTGTATATTCAAATACAAGGAAAACCTCACCGTAAAACCGAGCTGATCCGAGAATTTCAGTGCTGAACGTCCTTCAAGTAACATTTTTTGGAACAACTGCACACCCGTACCGTATGGAGTGATGGCCCCCATGCCGGTGATCACTACCCGATGCATAACGATCCTAAAGTGATCTAAAAAGGTCATCACTCGAAAGAGCAACTCCTACAGCTGAAATACATTTTACTACAAGTTTCAATACCCAGCCTACTCCACATTTCTCATATTGAGAAAAAAAAAACTTAACAGTTCGAATTAACCCTCTCGCGAGCGTGGACCAACGGCCACCGCATTCATAACTAGCAACTCTGGACGATCTGCTCGACCTCGCCAGTATCTCTATCCCAGCGTGCTGCGTTCAACAATGGCACACCGGGGGTTAGAGATCCAAAGGCCGTGGGCCCACGGTCGCGAAAGGGTCAAGCAGACTGATAAAGGCTGCTGTTCGCAACGTCACGGATACAAAGAATGAGAATATTCGAGAATATTCTTGGAAGCCAGATTAGTTGTGATTTCTCATGAACGTTCATCAAACATTTTATGTATAATCAATCTCAACAAGCAACTTGACATTACAAGGAGTAACAACATATACACAAAATTTTTCCAAACTAACAACCGGAGACAAAGGGAATGCAAGAGTGATGGCTGGGCTGTTAAGTTTGTCTTTATGCTAGAATGCTTTCCAAATTCTTGGCCAATTCGAGAAATGCTTTCGTCATGGCTGAGTCTGGATATTTCTCAAAGAAATCTTCGCCATTATCCAAGGCCTGAAAAGGTGTTCAGGTTTGAAACTATATTATACCTCAATACTTTGGTCTATGGTAGCCTGAGCTAAATTAAAGTCTAAGCAGACGCCGTGTACTTTTCAACTATCGCTAAATGTAAGAGCATATTTTGGTCCCTTTAGAGGTCTAGTAAGGTACTTATATTGTTATGCGTACGCTTCGGCTTTCTAGCAAGCCTCATGAGGAACCATGTCTCTCGGTTCAGCCGTTCCCCGACAACTAAGGGTAACGGCGCCAAACATGTATCACTGCACGTCAAGTGAAATGAAAACTTGACATAGCGGTGATTTATCTAAGTGGTAAATAAGCAAAAGGAAAACGAAATCTTTGTAGAACTCGTTCCATGAATGCTGAAACAACAAATCGATCATGGCTATGAAATCTCCCGACTCCTTTCTAAACTCATTTGCCAAGAACAAGGTACATAATAGCGGCGCTCACCTGAGCAAGAGCAGGCTCTAGTGGCAACTGAGCCAGCAAATCTATCTTTCCTTCGTCACACATAGTTGCTGCGCCTCCTAAAATACTGCGTGAAAATGGCGCTTAGATCTCCTACCTTGCAATAAAGCTAACTAAAAAAATTTCAACAACATTGAATACCACACCTGTAGTTGAAGGGAAGAGAATGCTAGCATGATTACAATGTGGGCAAACAAATTTAGCCATGTTCTCGACAACACCCAAAATCGGTACCTTCGTTTTACGGCAGAAACTCACCTGAAATGCAAATGCAAATTTTTTTCGAAGGGTAATGAATCTCGATGGTGGAATAGTGCAGTGGTTAGTAATGCGGTGTATCGGGAAGCAAAGTGCTGGTTACATCCTCTCCCCAACTCTTGCGATAAATCAGCAACTCCTAGGAACACAATTAAGTTGGCTACTTCTAAGATCACAACGAAAATCGTCTCGACCAGCATTGGCAACATTCATAATTAAAGACGAAATCCTCAAGCAGCAGGCGAAGCCACAAGTGAATTGTTTGGAGACATTTGCGGGGGACGAGAACAAGGAAACGGATCGAATGCAAGAGATGTTTGGATCCATAAAGTATATGATGATAAAGGGTCATGTAGAAGGAAAAAAACTAATCTTCAAATGCTGTGAGTTAGAAAACGTTGAACTCACCTCTTTCCGAACGTCAAGTAGCGAAACCTCTTGTGGAGTAGTGACTATGACAGCACCATCAAGACTTCCTGCTTGAAGAAGAAACTGCACCAAAGATATGTGCTCGTCAGATGTCCCAGGTGGTGTATCAATTAGGAGATAATCCACCGGAAAAAAAGATAGTTCAATTTATTTACCGACTCGAAAAGGGTGAGGCGCGGGTTCAACTCCCGCTCGAGGTTCACAATTCAGTATATCACTAAACTTTTGAATATATAATATAGTCTACTTAATTATTTAGGATATAGGGCTCAACTACTGACTGTTTCAACTGTCTTTTATGTAAGAGCTAGTTCAGCTTTGAAGACGCAAGTGCCACTTGTGAAGTGGAAGCTAACTATGGCCTATTAACAATGCAGAAATTTCCATCAGATATTGGACGACCAGGGAAATAAAATCTTAATTCAGTTTCGCTGGATCTGATCTCCGTCTGCTGCTTATTTAGAACCTCAAACTTATCTGAGACTCTAGCTGAAGGCAAAACGAAGGGTGACCTCTCGTTCAGGCCTATTCGTGGCATTGTACTCACTAGTAAAGTAGACTGAATTGGAAAACCTCATACGGAATATAGGAAAAAAAAGTGCTCTTCATGTTTTACAAGCAAGTGGTGCTCACTCGATAAATCTTGAGCGGGACGAGGTCCGCTCAGATATCAAGAGAATAGTAGCAATATAAGTGATCTAGATTACTTTGATATCAAAGAATAAACCTAGAAGGACAGAGTGGTAAGCAAAAAGTCGACTTCACAGGGAGTTGAACCCAGTTTTCATCCATTTCAGGGGCGCGTGCTACCACTACACTAGCGAGTATACTGGTTTTCCACCACTATTCATTCGATAAAGCGCTATCATGGCTATCAGGTGGGATTTTCTGAGATCGAATTTTTATTTACCACTTAATCCCTTAGACATATCTGAAACATCATAAGACTAGGGAAAAGCAACGAAACATAAGACGTCCCAAAAATTATGTACAGCGAGTGTCAGTTGAACTGGGTTTATAGTGATATGTGCTTAATCGACCAAACCTGTTGAAGGTTGGTGGCTGATAGCTACGATAGCGATATATCGAAGAAAGAGCGTTGGCAAACCGTGATGGCGTCGGTGGTCTAGTGGTAGCACATACCCGTGGTATGGGTGAAACGCCGGTTTAGCTCCCGTCTGAGGTTGAATTTTTTTCCATCATTCAATTCTCCTAGGTTGAATAAACTTCTTCTTTATGAATACATATGTTATAGCTTCATATATAAAAAGTAATCAACACTTCGAGGTAATATGAACTTTCATTTAGTTCAAATAAAACTTTCTCGATATTTCTTTACAAAATGTTATACCATTATAGCACCTCCTTGATGAGAAAAATATGAAATCAGAACAAATCTTGAAGAAATTCTCGATACCTCTCCCCAATCGACATCGCGAAGAAACTGCTTAATCATACCGTTTTTGCGGGCACCTCGCCATATGACTGCATCGTTTTTGTTCCCTATAAGAAAAAAACGTTCAGTTCATATCACTTACCACAACATAATCCATATAGCAATATGATAGAGTCTTAAACGCGATACATCCCAAACCTTAGTACAAATACACACTATCACACATTAAGGAGACTTTCTCCTTGAGAATGAAGAATTCGCAAAAACGGTAACTTAGAACACTTTTGAAAAATATAGCCTGATAAAGTATTTTAAGCCTTTAATGAGTTCATAAATATGCTATCAGATTATATAAAGTTTGAGACGAGGTCTCAAAAGCACTCGATAAAGAAAGGAATTAGAAAATACTTTAGAAAAGCCACAGAGCATATTTGTAAGTCTCAGTGTGCAAATACGAATATATTATCATTTTCTACCTATTTCAACAAAAAGTAGAAAATGAAGATGACAAATAGTGAACAAATTGAATAAAATACTTAGGAAACATGATAGCTTTGTAATGTTTATTTTACTGCCTTTTAGCAGAGTTATGATGAGATGTGAACATTCTAAATCATGCTAAAGTGTAGTCATTTTGAAATTGTTTTTTTTATTTAACCGTATTTTTTTCGGTGGTATGATGTTGTCCAGTGTTATAGAGTGATGTGCAAAACTTTAGCGCCAGGAGGGACTAGAACCCGATCGGTGCACTTTAGCGTAGAAAGAGCGATGTGCAAAATATGCGTCAGCAGTGTAACGGGTAGAGCACGCATTCCCGGAAAGAGTGAGGTGCGGGTTCTAGTCCCGCTTGGCGCTAGAGTTTTGCACATTACTCTATAACACTGGGTGTTGTCATTTTATCAGCTGAAAAATAATGAAGCAGATATAGAACAGGACAACTGATTCCACGGCATCCAATGTATAAGAGCAAAATTCAACTAAAAGCTAGAGGGACGAGACCAAACTCCACCACAACGTACCAAGAAGGAACGCGATGCTCATGAGGGTGAGGTTTTCTCTCACGGAGACCGGTGTCCATCCAGAAGCACTATCGTGCACTTCTTCCTGCTCCACACCGAGCATTCTCGGTTGAGACGGACCACAAATGTCCACATCTAAGATCGCTACCTAAATTGACTACTGACAAGAAAATAATCTTCCTCCGAGATTGATAGAACTACAGAATCGAAATCGTCGATGCATACCTGCTTCGATGCGTCATTAGCAAGAGCTCGAGCGAGATTCGTGGTCACCGTGCTTTTCCCTACTCCACCTTTACCACTAAGAATCAAAATCTAAAAAAATTTGGTAAGACTGAGGAGATCCTGAATAACGAGAACTTCTTATTAGAAAGCCATTAGGAGAAACACTTACTCTAAACATTACAAAATTTGTCGAACAATGTCCCACCTTATGTTTTATACTGCTGAAGCGATCCTGAATGACAGCGATATCCTCGTCGGGCTTCGGCAACTGGCCGGTCGAACAGCTCCCCTTAACTTCTTCCTCATTTCGAAAAATTACAGTCAACGGTCATCTTAGTACAGCGTGTATTTTGTAGGAAAAAATCACCAGATCCCGAAATTTCACTTTGAAACAAAGACTAGGACTCAAAAATCTGTTCGAACAACTTTGACACGTTACTGATCCGTCTTCACAGTGCTTTGCCTCACTGCACGGATCCCAGTACTTCTGGCAATCCATCGCTTTTTCGTCTTCTTCATGAACGCTGAAGAGTACTGGTTGAGCACGTCCCTTGCAATCTCGAGGATAGCCAGGCTGCGGCGTTTCTTGCTGATGGCCGGGGAGCGTTGAGGGTGGAGCTTGGCCCCACGCGCGCTGCGTCGAACATCACAACCACTGGGCCATGGAGCCTCCAAACAGATTCAGGGAAACCAAAGTCCAATCATTCAACCATTTGATGAGGAAATTCAGAACAAGAGGCTACTTCAGCTGAACGTCTTTCAAGGGATCAGCGACAAGGAAAAAAACGTAGGGGAATTATCGCAAAGTGAATTTACCTGATTGGGACATCCAGCACATCCGGGTGCTTTGCCGGCCCCGACACTTCCAACACCTGGACAGCCAGCATTCGCATTTGCAGGCACGTCGTCCACCATGGCTAACTGATAAGAAGCAGTAGAAACAAGATAAAACTACTGATAAAAGTGGCTTAGCACCGGATAAACGACACTGAATCGATAGTGGGCAAAGACAATATGAATTTCTCAATTCATTCAAAAAAGCCGCTCCCTGGTGGACAGACTAATAATTCGATATAGTGCGATGTTTGTTAACCGTCTTGGGACGGTAGTTGATCGATCGATAAATCGATCGATCGCACAGCGCGTGCATTTCGCAAAAGGCGTGCGATTTTCGTTATTCAATTGAGGTTTCTCCTCCATCTGGAAATTAAAACCTTCCGTTTTTTGCATTAATCTGATACTACATGATTTTCTCTATATGGTCATATGGTTTTCGTGTAGATATAACTTTTCTGTACAATAAAAGCTTTGAGTTCGAAACGTAATCTTCTCTTCGCTCCTACAGCGTTATATGATAACTTTTCAGAAAACGAATTATAGTATCGAAATCCACGAGATATGGGCTATCGATTGACTAGTAAGAGTTTGGCGAAGAGCCATATACAAGCTCTATCCGACCAGATGAAGCAGACTGAGTGTGCAATACAATATTACTTTCGCTGCTATAACGTGATAAAACGGCTTTTCAAGAAACAAATATACCGTTGAAATCGCAGAGATTTGAGCTTTCGAATGATTTCAAAGAGTCTGAGAGAAAAACTTTGTCTAGCGAGAAATGCCTTCAAACAATCGTGTACCTGAACTGGTACACGTCGTCCCATAGGGTTAAATAATCACATACACGCTTCTTCTCGCTACATTCGATTATTTTATCATTGAATCATGAAAGAGAGAGGGAGGGAGAGAAAGAGGGAGAAAAAGAGAGGGAGAGAGTAAACAAAAACGGAGAGTGCAGTCGTTGATCTTGGCAAATAGACAGTGTCAATGATAAGGAGGAATATACGTCGCCAGCACTCAAATGACAAACACAAGTCCATACGCATCGTTTCAGAACATTTATTTATGAAATGACATCACCTGTATCACCTGTCGTCCCGTTGATCGTCGAGTGGCCCGAGCGGGTACCAGCAACTCTTCCATTTTTCCCTATCGCGTGCAAGAGTAGCCCAGTGGGTCCTCCTTGCTCTAGGAATTCGCTGAGCATCATATCTTTCTTCCATCGCTTTCGTGAAGAAATCGGACCAACGGGTCAGTGGTCTTCCTTTAGAGCGCTTGACGTCCCGAGGAATCCAGTCGGTAACGGCTCTCGTCCATCGGTTGTCGTTGAAGCGCATCACGTGTCCGGCCCACCTTATTTTCGATATCCTGGCGTATAGAACGGCGTCTCTGATTTTCGATCGTTGACGTAGGTCGGAACTTCGGATCCTTTGTCTCATTTGCGAAATACGAGATACTCCTAGCACCGACCTTTCGACTGCGCGTTCGATAACGGCAAGTGATCTTTCATCCTGCTTACGTAGCGACCAGGTTTCTGCTGCATACGTTAGGGCAGGGATAATTGTCGAGTCGAAAAGGTGGGCACGGAGTCGGATGTTCTTTGTCCTCTTCACTACATCTTCGATGCTCTTAAACGTTCCCCAAGCCGCTCGTTTCCTCCTGCTCAACTCTGGGGCTAGGTCGTTCATCATGTTGATTTCACGACCTAGATAGATGTAACTGGAGCATTCGGAAATGAACATATTGACATATTATAACATATTATAACATATTATTTTATGAAATGACATATTTCTTGACAAATCCTTGAAACTCAACAAACCCCTTCGTAACGTTGGGTCATGGCTCAATGGGTTGAGGGCTGGGAACCTGGCCGAGTGGTGACAATGCTCGTCACGGCGCGCGCGGACTAAGCCCCGCCCCTAAGACTCTCCAGCGGTTAGCAACGAACACCAGAACCAGGATACCTTCGCGATTGCTAGGAGACTCGCTCAACCAGTACTCTACGACGTTCAAAAAGAAAACGAGAAAACGACTTGATTGGTACAAGTGAAAATAGTCGCCAACACAAAAAATCAAAAGGTTTCGAAGTTTCGAGATATTTCGAAGTTAGGTACCGCCGGATTTTTACCTATCATGGGTTGAATCAACTTTCCGTACGAGCTTTTTGAGGTCAAAGCTCAGTTTTTTCTAATTAGGTCGTTTTTTCTGCAATTTTCAGCTTCCCATGATTGCCATAAAACCTTAAACCAAGAGCAATTTTCATAAATATACCATGAAATTTGCAAAAAGGTGGTTTAAGTGCAAACTTGAAGAAATTGTGTGATAAAAAAAACACTTTGGAAATCACGATATGAACGAGGGGATAAATTTGATGCCTTATTGAAAATAATGAAACATCAAGAAAATGGACAGAAAGTTCATAAAGTAGGACAGTCGAAAAAATAAGGTCACACAGATCACACAAAAAACCAATATGGTCGTCTGATGGTTCAACTTGTAAATGGAGTTCTTAGGTAATTGTACAGATTCCTGGCACGAATTGGACCAAGACCCGGGCAGAGTGCCAATTGCTCTTCGGATGCTTCGCTGATTGCCTTCAGTGTACCAAAGTTGAACAGAAGCCTAAAATCTTTTAAAAATTTAGTTCAGCGTGATAGAAAAAAAAAGAATATAACATTAGTTACTCTGAAGTTATGTCTGAGAACGGGGTAGCTCAGTAGTTAGTTAGGCAGTTCGTCAGGAAACGAGGTGGTAGGTCATGTGCTGGTTCGGTCCCCTCTCCAACACTTTTACCATAAATCAGTTGAACGCCTAGGAATGCATTAGCTCGGGTAGTTCCGAGACTGCGAGTACAATCGACTCGACGAGTATTCTACGACATTCCATCTATAAGGATGACGAAACCCTCAAGCAGTAGCCGGAGCAACACGTGAAGTCTTTGAAGACCTTTGTGGTCAATGAGTGTGAGGAAAGTAATCAGATGCAAGGATTGCCGAGATCCGCACAGTGAACACGGATCGTGTAAAATCAATAAACAAACAAATAAACAGATTAATAATCTGTTAGAAAAACTAGTAACGAAGCGGCGGCATCGGTGGTGTAGTGGTAGCATGTGCCCCCGGTATGCGTGAAACGAGGGTTCAATTTCCCGTCTAATGTCGAATGTTTTGTAAATCACTCAATACTCTTGGTTATGTCTATGTCAGGTTCAGTAAGTTTGGAAATCTCTGATGCAAACGCAATGAACAGCAGACCTTTGTGCGTCTGTTTTCGTTACACTTCTGGCACCCGTTAGAATTGCGATAGCGGCGTTGTTCAAAGCAGTTTTCTCATCAGTGGGAACAAATACGGGTTTCCTGGAAGAAAAAAATAGTCTGAAACAAATGACTCTGATAACTACTGAATTTCATATATAATTTTATATTTGGTCGCTAAACAGTTTTATGGACCATAAAAATAATATGAACTAAGTAGCCTTATATTCGAGCGAAGACCTAAATGGAGAACATCAGTACATACGATTCTACAGACTTTCTTAATTGGCCTTTCCGATGTTTGGTATCGCACCTTAGCAATATACGCACATTTTCGACGGTTTCGACCATTGTATCAGTAACGCACGAACCCTATTGAGCTTGACAAAGGGGAAAGATGCCACAGTGCCTGCTAAGTGAATTAGCACTTTTCTTTAGAGTTCTAAAAGTTAGTCAAATAAAATGGCATGTTTGTATGATAACAACCGTAAAACATCGACTGAAAGAAAGTTGGTGGAACACGTGATAATTCACTTGACTATCACTATGACATCTTCCCTCTCTGCTACTCTTAGTATGGGATGTGTTATACTGATGAGACGGGCGAAACCGTCGAAACGTGCATATATCGCTTAGATGCAATACCGAATTTCGTAAAAAGCTAGAAAAAAGCTTTTGGAATATGAAGTCCAACAATAACATATTCTCAATTGTATTAAATGATTCATACGTTGAGAAAAGCAACACGCTTCTAACGTTGAACCGATATGTCTCAACTCATTTTTTAAACACGATCCTTCATCACAATATACTGTGCGGATCCCACCGCTTATTGCATATGATTCGTTCCCTGGCATTCGTTCTCCATAATGGTCTTTGAAATTTCAGACGGCTTGCTTCAGCTGCTGTTCGATACTTTTTGTCTTCTCCGTGAATGACAAAAAATGCTGGCTAGTTCTCCTTGCAGTATTGAAGGAAGGCAAGCTAAGGCATTCCCTAAGGCGCTCTCTGATTATTGTCAAAGAATTTTTGGGGAGAGGATCAAACCGGCGCTTTGTTTATAATCTTGCTTGGTGATACTCTGCATTGCTGACCTCCACACTATTCGCCCCTATCTCAATCCATAGCGAATTTAATCATGAATGACTAGAACCTATTGATCGTTCTTAATAGGAAACAACATTTTCTAGCAGATTCTGATTTCGTAGAGCTACAAAATGTGCTCTCTTGCATTTTTTGTAGTTGTGGATCGTCTTCAAGCATTGGGAATATTGTACAACTGGAATTTTGATCATGATGGAGGCCACGGATGCACCGCTGGTATAGGGCTGCCGCTTTTGCGCATATATTTTAGAAAATTCTAGATTGATTTTTTAACTATTGAGGAAATTTTATTCAACATTCAAAAATCAGTTGAAGGAATACTCTATAAGGATCATAAACATCCCTATTAACGCACAGTTCTCGAATTTCTCCACTGAGTCACTGCTGCGCGGAACAATGTCAAATATTACGTCGGTTACGAACCAGATACAACTTGTCCATCGTTTGTTATCAGGATACAATACTAACGATGCTTCAATGTTCGAAATACTAGCCTTTAGGAAAATAAGTCATTTTGGAGGCCGCACAAAATTGTAATCCCACCTTTAAAGAAGAAAAAAACTTTGCGCCTCGTGGACAAATTTGAGCAAACTAATGAATTCGCAGAATTTCCTTTGTAGGTCTAGCACGAATTTGTTACAATACGATTTACTCCATAAGCTGACAATTCGGCAGTTTCACCTTCTTCAGAGCATGGGAAAATCGGGTTGCCCACAACCCAGTTAGCCAAACAACTCCATTACATCAACAGAAAAAGATCACCAAACCTAGATTTAAATTGCATCATGCGCAAAACAATTTTCCAACATACCTACACTGTAAAAACTCTATATAGTCTGACAGAATGTTTTAAGCCTTTGAAGAAGTTTGGTCAGGCATTTTGAATGGTCGACATACGTTTCGCCGTTCTCGCACTCTCGCATAGTCACAGCTTTTCATGAGTCTTCCGCTGAGTTGTCCACGTGGAGACCATATTATATACTGTTTGGAAGTACGCATTTTGGACAAAAGCTATAGTGCAAGCATGAACCGCTGAGAGGAATGCCTCGCAATCACACATGATATGACTCATTATAGTAAGACTGTTATTTCGATATGGGAGCTATATTCACAGTCCATGTGATCTATAAACGGTTGGTTTCCACTTGTACGTGGAAATTTCTATTGTACTACATCACAAATAAAGTTCACCATGGGCCTTTTTTCCAAAATCCAAGCTATAATGTACAATTTGAGCACCATGGCCGAGTGGCTGTGATGTCCGTCGCGTAGGGCGTGGAGCCAAACTCCACTCCCCACCTTTCTCCGGCAGTCTAAACCCACAGCAAGGCTGTTCTCGAGATTCCAAGGAGGCTCGCTCAACCATTATTCTACGCCGTTCAAAAATAAGACGAAAAACGAACTGAATGCTAGAAGTACTGGAACCCGCACAGTGAAAAAAAGCACTGTGATTTTGAATCGAATAAAAAATAAAGAATAAAATTGTAGAAATTTCTTACTTGAATGCAGGATCTCTACTGTCCGAAAGCTTGAAGTTTTCGATATATTCAGCCGCTTCTTCCACCTAAGTATGTCATTTATTAGAAGAATGGCAAATGTCGCAGAACATTATATTTTTCATCATTTCTCATCAGTCCAGATGCATATGGGTTGGAATTTACCGAGTAGCACAGAACTAGTGTCCAGTCCATGCGGTAGCAGAGTAAATTAAGTTCGCGTAGTGTATGACGAGGCTCATCAACGTTGCATAGAGTAAGCAAGATCTGAAAATGTTACTAATGAATAATTTAGATGCACGTTTATACGTACTCATTCTTTCGATCATCCAACATCACACATATTGCGCATCGCCACATTTTTCAAAATTCGATTCGTTCCTACACCGTTGCCTATGGATCTCTGGTCTCCAAGAATACAATCGAACTCCTGTCGTGTAGACTCTCCCTAGAATCTTGGGATGGACGTGTTGGAGTAGTGCCAAATCGTGTGGGTGCGTGGGAACTTCCCATACAAGCCTTCCACAAATCTGTCAAACATGGAGGGATCAAAAGTCTAGTAAACCTGTACCACGATGGGATCATGGAGAAGGTTTAACGTGATTTCTGCATTCTAATTTTATCTTGAGAGAAAAACTTGCAAAGCGTCCTTCATTGGCTTGGTTTAAGTGTGTGACAAATAAGTATAATGAACATGATGGTCCTCTCAAAGCACTTCTCTTTTTTGATTCTCAAGATTCCTTATGCTTTTACTGCTTCTTAGCAAGGTTATGATGCTCCAAATACACCTGAGAGAATTAAGTGGTCTAAGAAATGTCTCTCCTGTTGTGAATCAAATGATCTTCCCCGCTTAGTAGAATTTCAGTGAGACAGTATCGTTCATAACAGGAGGCAATGACTTATTTATTCTGGAAATTAAACCAATTTGTAAGACGACAAGATCAGCAGCATTTTGTAGGATTTGACGCAACGGTAACATAAGGGCATGAAGATCATCATTTGTAGGAATTCTGTTCTCAGCTAGTGTATGTGAACCAAGACGAAGGAGGTGTTCATAATGTGAAGTTGGTGGATTCATCGTTCTAATCCATGGCGCATCACCTACTGATTAACTCAGAAAGTAATCTTCTTCAAACTGTAGTCATTATCGTCCAATGTTCAGTATTTGGAGAGTATGGCTGGTCCTTCGTATAATAAATCTATCAATATTAATTTGCAAATAGACTTTAATTCCAGCATTATAATCAATCATATGTTTTTTATTGATTAAGCCAGTACTACGAAGTTGATAAAACAACATATTTACATATATTTACATTTACATAGAACATATTTATCTGGCTGGCGTTTCAAGCGTTCCGTCTTTTTCAGAGCCATTGATGCGGATCGATGCCCCTGAACGTCTACTACAATTCTCTCTCAGGACGGGCCAAGCGCCATTCCATAAGTAAAAATTTTACTTTCTCGTGACTAGAATCTTCCAACGTGGTGATTATAGGTAATGGTGGTCTTTGAACTGAACAATGTTAAATAATCAAAAAATTTCAGTCCTCCACGGTTCATCGACGCCTGACAAAAGAGGTCAATCATATAGCATGCTGCATTGGCTTGAAGAACTCTTCACCATGAAGAAGCACTATAGCGAGCGAAACCATCATGCTCAACACATTCGCGAAATATTAGTCTGTACTAAATGATTCGCTCGACGACAGATTCTTTGAAAATTATCAATATAGAAAATAGCTTTTCGTGTAAAACGTCTAGCGCAATATCTGAGGCATGGAACGAATGTGAAAATTGTACCAAATAAGTTTTTTGAGAAAATAAATATTCGGGACAAGTACGCAATGAAATCTGCACATTCGATTTAGTCTGCCGCCTACTCATGCAGTGGTATCAACGAATACGGCAAGTTACGTGTTAGGTAGAACGTTATATAGACAAAAAAATACAATAAATAACTACGCACCCTACATGCATACTTGTTCTCATCTTTTCCTGATAGCCGTGAAAGAATGTAGTTTGGATGCAGCCTGTGGTACTGAAATTATTGACTTTTTGAGAAGAATAAGAGTTGACTTCAACGTCCGAAATATGATTTGATGATATGACTGACAGTCAGGAATAACTTTCGAATTTTAGCAGGTTTGAGAAAGTAGACAAAAATTCAAGAAATCTTACTGTGACTTTCGATTAGGATTTATATCCTAACCCAACGTCTATGAGTGATTATTTTGACTGCTGCGATTTTAAACCGTGAATTAGCGAAAGCGCGACCAAAAAATTCTTGTTATAGGGTATCTCAAAAAGACGACATGGAAAGTGAGGAACATAATGCGACCAGTCTGTAAGCATAAGGAATTTTGGCCTAAGTCTTACCTTCAAAGCAAGGTAGACCACACCGCAAGTCGGACCACACTCGAAATCTGCACCGACGTCTCCCCATTCATAGCGTACGTTGCGGACATACTTCAGTACCGGATTACCCTCTTGTCGACGTCGATTCACAACCAAACGCGATCCACCGGCTAATCCACCTGTAAAAACTCTAAATAATGAGGTCTCTGTATATTTCAGGAATGGTGATGATCTCCCACTTAATTTACCTCTTCATCAAAATCATTCATCTGTACAATCATTTATGCTCCTATGTCATTATCGAAGAATTACAGCAGACACCAGTAAAAAACACTTTTCATTCCCCACTACCCCTCAGACAGTTCATTTCACTCAAGAAACACGAAAAGCATCACGTTTTGAGAACGACACTTTTCACTCAGGAAATTTTTGTTCTAAATTCCTGAATAGAGAATACTAAAGCCAAGAATCACCAATAATCAAGTATCGGAGGGAGAAACTAATGACGGGTAACTTCAAAGCAGGGTAGACCACAACTTGTCGGTCTCTCACGGTATGTAATCCCCAAATGTGTCGAAGTCCTAATAGGATATGGGACTTGCGCTTTCAAATAGACAGTATTTATTCCAAAACAGCTTTATATAGTTAAAACTTTTGTCCAAGATTAAGGTCATTTTAACGCTTTATAGTCCTCTCCCACAATAGGGATGAACCGATTACGGCTAACAGATCTATAAGAATACGTGAGCTTGGCTGTTAATTCTGAAGACACTATTCTTATTATAGATAGAGCGGTAACAGAGCAAGAGCCTCGGTGCTCCAGCAACAGGCGCCCACTATATGGGTGAAAGGAGCATCCAACTTCCACCAGAGATTTAAAGTTTTACAAGTCAATTAGCTCTCTTAATATATAGTCATAACATCTAACACTGCCAAAAATGCAGTAAAATAAAGATTCCTTGTAGGATATTCTAAAGTTGCCCCAAATTTAAGACCCATCATCATATACATATCGTTCTAACCTTGTGAACGGACACTAGCGTATTTATGAGTTGCAAAGCGCGCAAGTTCAAACGAATGGCTATTGTTTCCGCGAAATTCGCGAGCATGCATAAGGTTGTTATAAGACTTTTCCTTCGACCAACGTTCCAATTTTGAATTCCACTCAATGCGAATACGACTATTTATATCGCAAGAATTGTTATAAACAATCGACAATAGTATTCATATTTATTCTAAACCAGAACACAACTTATTCTCTTGTTTTCGAAATCCAAAGTTTTTTTTTAATTCTATGGTTCGGTGGAACTTTTATCGCTAACACAAGTAGCATAAGTTGTCGTAAAACTTCTACAATTATTTTTTCTCAAAGATCTACAGATTATTGTCATCTTCGAACCTCTCCATAGCTACAGTTTATATGAAATCTTCAAATTTGTATGAAGCTGAATAAACCGAGACCATGTATCAGCCTTCTCGTCAAACATTCGAAGCTAAACATAAAGGTTTTCTTTCCTAGGATCTTTCCTGGAGAAAAGAGGAGGGATCGTGGCCGGGTAGTTGTGTCACACTTCGCGGTGTGGGGCTGATCCCCACCCCCAACACTCTCCGGCAGTCAACGACGAACGGCCTATGGAAAGCCCAAGCCTTGCTATACGCGAGATTGCAAAGTGACGTGCTCGAACAGTGTTTTATGACGTTCTTGAAGAAGACGAAAAACGAATTAAGGCTTGAACTACTAGGATCCACAGAGTAGAAAAAACACTGCAAAGATGGATCAAATAATCAAACAAATAAAAAAAAATCTCAAAAACAATATGCATAAACACTTCGTCAATTCAAATCAGTGATAAGTTTTAATCACTCTGAACACTGATTCATGTACTCCTATGCATTCGCTTAGGGTAGCACTTTACATAATTAAACGAACGTCCAAACCTTCTCAGTTATCAGATAATCCTCTTGTAATAGAAAAAATTCTTGCGTACCAGGCAGGATATACATGTATCAAACACCGAAATTATTTTCATTGAGAAATCAAGCTTTTTTTCACACCATACTTTACGAAAAATCAAACTTAAAGCTAATACTATAAGAAAAAACGACTTCAAACATGAAGTTACACTGGCAATTTTCGTCACTTTTAGTCTGCATCCAATGCGAATACCCTCATCATAAATCTTGGGAAAACTGTGGCGGAATCACAGTTTAAATTCTTGTGATATGTTTTACCAACAGTTTTTTATGCTATGCTGTTATCTATCACTAAAAAGCTTATTCACGCACACTGCAACTTTATTTTCAAGAGCTTTCTGCGTGTTGAAATCGACTTTGAAAATGAAAGATGTGGAGAAGGTCCCCCTTCTGTTGACGAAAACAATTTAAAAGGCTCAAGAAAATCTCAGGAATATTGAAAATTCAAAAAAATTGACAGCCGAATGCTGTCGAATTGAATGACAATCAAAATAGTCACCGTTTTGAGGTTTTATCGGAGCACCTCCTGCTCAACCTGTACAACTCGTATTTCGACCGTTTTGTCATGTGCAAAAGGGTCATAAATTTTCTACAACAATGGGTGAGGATCGGCTCAATCACTGGATCGTCATAATACTCCGCAATACTTCCCAAAGCCGAAATTACACGGAAAAAATCATGGTTGTTGTTCATTGGACCACACCTAGATTGATCCATTTGAGCTTCCTGAACTGCGGTGAAACGAATACGGTGGAGAAGAACGCTCAGGAAATTCATGTAATGCACTACACTAGAAACATCTATGGCAGCGTCCGACATTGGTCAACAGATAGAAACCAATTCTGTTCCACAATAACGCGCAGTAACACACTGCAGTACCGCTAGCGCAACGGTTAAATAAGCTAGACTAAGGAACTATGCGTCAGCCTACACTCCAGACTTCCTGCATATCTACTACCGAATCTCCAACTATCTATACACTTTGTGCGCAGGAAATTCTTCAAAAACCATCCTGAAGCCGAAACTGTTTCCGACGACTTCATCCCACTGGAAGTACATCACTTTCTGTAATGGTGTAGATGCATTTATCGTTAACAAGAATGTGTTCCATCGGATTTACTTCAACTGACAAAGTTTATTTTGAGCTGGGATGCCTAACTTTGAAATTATAGGTCGTAATTCGACACTGATTCCCAAAAGACCTAATATTTTTGACTACGCAAGCACTTCCATTTGCACCCACATTTGATGCGTGACAATCAGACCACCCACTCCCATCAGCTCACCTTACTGAAAAACTTGTCCATGATATCAATGCTTATACTCCATGAAATCTTCACTCTCATATGGAATATGCGAAAATTCAACAAACTTTGAGAAGATGCGTTTGACAGAAAAAGTAGATTCCATTTTTATGGTTAAGGACAGCTTCTCTCACTAGTGACAGGCCTCGATTCTATATAGTGTATAAGAATGTCCAAAGCTTTGTCGAAGTTGTTAAGTCAGAGCCATACGCGTTTCGGATATCGTCCCTTCATTAATGGTCCACGCCCCACATTGAACCCTACTTTACAGGTATGGAGAGACTTATTTGGTGATAGCACAATGTACAATGATATTGTGTCATCACCACTTTTTCAGTCGATGGATTGCGGCTGGTATATACAAAGTGATCTGCCTCATCTACTGTTCTTTTAATCTCGCTGTAAACATTCAATATAGGCTGCAGGTATGTTTGAAGCCTCCGAAACATGTATGACACTGACGTAACAACCTCGGCAAAGGTTTTAAACATTCTTATTGTCAATTTGAATCTACCAGACTTCGATTCAATAAGCATAAGGATTTCATGGAATCAAAACTGTGAGAAGGTGACTTTACGAAAAATTACAGCTTCTTAAAATCTAACATCTTCTCCAATATATAAAAATGTAAACACTACAAAGGCAACGTGTGTATGAGAGAGGGATGGAGAGAGAGAAGAGAGAGAGAGAGAGAGAGAGAGAGAGAGAGAGAGAGAGAGAGTGCGAAATAAAGAAAACGTTAATCTCAACACTTTTACTAAGATTAATTTTTCAACGTATAAAATTTGGCTGTACTAGAAATCCTGTGCTGATTCACATTCATTCATACATAGACAACTGAGAAACAGAATACACCAAAACTGTTTTAAAAAAAAAGCATTATTGCTTATTTTATGTTAAAGACAGTAGATACCGTAGTTAAGGGGGAATCGTGTTGAGCATAATTAACAAAGGCGTCAAAATATTGGTAGGATTCCAGTGTCTCGTAGTAAAAGTGATTTAAAATCATGAAATTATAAACAACTCGCTCTTCTACGACAGTATTCAAAACGTACTACCTTTGAATTTCATTCAGAGCGCTGGTGAGGAGCACTATAATTCCTACTAGAGCTCCATAATGATACGCCATATTTCACTTTCCAGAAACTCGTTTACACTACAAATAAAGACTGACACTAAGAGAACTGAGTGGTGAGCAAAATCACGGCCTCAAACGGAATCGAACCAGCGTTTCATCCACACCGGGGGAACGTGCTACTACCACTACCCTGCGGAAAATGCAGTAAAAATAGCACGTCGCTCTGAAACAGGTTTTTAAAAATATTAGAAATTTCGAGTACTAGTTACTTCACTAACAGTTTTATGAATTTGTACTTTCTTCTACAAAAAAGAATAGGGATAGAAAATTTAGCGTTGATCATTCTTTCAAGAATAAGAAATACATCAAACTCGGCCAATCTACAGTGGCACCGCTCAATCAGCACGTCGCTCTGTAATAGGTCTTTATTCAGCAATCAGTAATCACTAAAGAGCCGAACTGGTTTCTCAAACTCATCGGTGTCTTCTTCAATTCACAAATTGCAAATGGCTTAAAGAGCTGAAAAAAGGTCCAAAAGGGACATAATTATCGTAATCATGCACACCACAATACATGCGTGGTCGCTCAGCATCGTAAAGGGCATTTAATGCATATTCGGTCTATGCAATGACTTACGACGGCATAGGTGATGTATAAGCTCACTGTTTCTAACCCCCAAGAAAGTTCAACACAAATTTATCGACATCAGAATAATAGCCGACCTAGTTATCCCAGAACGCGAAATAGAACCAAATATAATCTAATGGCACTTATAACCAGTGTGCTATACATGCCTTCCTAATAGGTTGCAGAAAAAACTCTATAGTATTGCCTGAGAAGATGATTTTTACATATGTAGTCTATGCGAATTTGAGCTCATCAAAAAGCTTGTGTTCTCGCACATCGAACGATATATCATTTGCCTATACAGCCTTCTTAATGAGCTGTTCAAATAAGAATGCGTCTCCTGCTCCAATTTCACTACAGATTGAATGTCACCGCTTTTGAGGCTCGTCGACAAACTTAAAAGGCGTATGGTGACGAAATTTGCAATGCTCTGGATGGGAGTTTTGAAGTATCCGAGTACAAACCAGACTTTGCGTCGAGTGACTTTCACCTATTCCGTTCAATGGATCTCTCTTGAGAAGCGAGAAGCTCCAAATGTCTTCGAAATTGAACAAAATCTTCGAATTCTCTTCAATTCGAAGGATAGCAAGTTTAAGCGCCGCGAAATCTTTGTGCTGCGAATATGTGGCTGGATCGCCCTGATGTGGAAGGAGACTACTCCAACGATTAATTTGCCTTTTATTTGAGCTTAATTGGTGTACAAATGAATTTTTCCGAGCATATTAAAATACAACGAAACTTCTTCTTTAACCTATTTTTATAAACATCGGAGTAATATGGATGATTTATTTGTTTGTGCCAACATCCTCGGTGACGTTCATTTTCTGTATGCACGAGGATAAAGAGTAATAGCTATGAGAGAAAAGAGGAAGAAAGAGCATAATTTTTGCAACCACAAAATAAACATAATAAAACAGTGTGAAACAGGCTTGATTTGCTTAATTTCAGAAGTATTTTTACGCCCCCATTTAATAATTTAATAATAAATAACATCTACTGAGCAGGTTTTATTAACATACTTAGTCGGTGTCACTCTCTAGCAACATAGGTAGCTAAAGATAAAAAGTTGAATTGAAAGTTGAAGTTGAAAAGTTGAAAAGTTGAATCTAAACTATGGATTTTGTTAAGAAACAAATGTGCCCAATTCTACATTACTTGATTTCTAAATCGATACCATATCAGGGAAAGAAATATAGACTTGTGAGAAAGTCAACTATGAACTTCAAAATTCATGACCGCTTTGGTTTTACTACACTCTACAGATATAACCGAAGCGTCGTGTGTCGCGTAGCGGGAAACGACGGTCAGCTATAATCTACTACAATTTTCTAGAATTTTCTGAACATGCGACTCCAGGCGGGAGTTGAATTCGCGCTTTGCCCATACGCGGGGGCGCTTGCTACCACTGCACGACCGATGCCACCTTTCTGCTACCACTACTTTTTTGCCTCCAATATGGGTGAATTGAGAATTCAACTATCGCCAGGGTCGGCTGTTTCGCATATCACTCAACACCGTGCTCAGGTACGTTGAGTGACATTAGTCGGAATAAGCTCAGATGCGCTATCCCACATTATCTCATTTTAAGAAATCCCAAGATCAGCAAAAATGCGTACAAAAATGGAGGCTAGGTCTTATATATAGGAGGAAGTAAATCTAGATATCAAAATATATATCCACTCTAGTATATTGACGAAAATTTACTTATTTCTTTAATAGTCCTTTGTTACTTATTATTAATTACTTATTATCAGTCCTTTAACCGTGGTTAGAGTTACTCTTGGTGTCGAATTGTTATATACAATAGAGGCCTATTCCCGAAAGGTTTCCTGTGCTGAGGAAACTTTTCTACTCAAAAGATTCTTCTCCGATATAATCAGATTGACAGACTGACTAGAATCTAGATGAGCAGGTTTTTGTTTCAAAATGAAATATTTCTCTTTGCCTTTTTCAAGAACGCCTAGTCCTATCCAAGAAATGCAATTTCGCACGGCCCCTCCCATAACGGCGTTATCTAAACGTATGAACAACATCATCAAATGGTTTAGATTCGATTTGTTTACAAATGTATACACGTAATGTGGATTTCTCTCTGGGTTATGCTCCTTGACTATCAATATAACTTAAGCTATTAAAGTATCATCGCTTCGATGGTATAGTCATTTCCTAACTACGACTCAGGCAAGACATTCAAACTCGCCTGGTTTAACTATCTTCGTAAAGCATCGTGTATAAATTCCAGCACACTTCACTCTTAAGCGTTCAAGATGATGACTTGCACACAAAATTACTTTATCTCATTCTACTTGTTATAGCTTAGCAGTAGAATACGACGATACCATAATCGCCTGAAATGTTGCACAACATCATAATCACCAATGAAAAGACAGACCAATTAACTCTTGAGAACTATTCTTTGCTTTCCTCAGGATCATATCACATTTGCTTTGTGGAGAATTTCGTAAAGCAAACCATTTCATATACTATTAGGTTAGCGCAAAAGTATTGACGGCTTCAGTTTCGTAAATTTCAAATCATGGTAACTAGGCTCAAAACCACCTTTATTAATCAGGAGACAAGCCATTAAAGTCTACGCATTTTTGCCAACGGGAATTATGTTCGTTTATTCCTGTGATATAAAAACGGACGCCTTGAGATTTAACGACGCTTTCTCTGCAATGTCGTTGGCTATGAAGGCGTCTTCTCTGCAAGAAGTTATCGAGATGCCTTGAGAAATGGTAGTCCACGGGCATTAGGTCCGGGAAGTATGGAAGATGAGGCAAAAATACGTAGCCTGATTCGTTAAACTTATGGAGCGTTCGTTGTGCGACGCGTGGCCGTAGGCTGATTGTAATTTAACCGCGACTGCTTTTGCATCAACCTTTTCCTCCTTCCCTCATTTGTTACGAATGGTGAACGACACTGGATTGGTCGACATTGAGTTTTTTGCAGCACCTCGCATAGTCTGAGGAGAATCATTGTCAATTATTGCTTTTCCTATGACTCTTATGTGGTCGGTAAGAAAGCAAATATTGTTCAAGCACTGTTTGAATGAGTCTCCCTTATGAAATTTCTTGAACCACCGCTAAACTGTACGTTTGTTAACAGTTCCTGGGCCAATGCACTATTGATGTTCCGAGCTGTCTCTGCTGCTTTACATTCTGAGTTCACGGTCTTAAATCGCCATAACTTTTGCACCAACCGATATCCTTTCCAGAGTCTACAATGTTTATAAAATAAACAGCAAGTAAAACGTCTTTTGCATCAAAATTTAAAGCAAAAAGTTTGTATTTAAATGACACATAATATACGCACATTTGATAATAAATGTATTCCAATATGGAACAGTGAAATTCAACAATGCAAATACCGTCACCACTTTTGCAACAACGTGATATTGGCCTGGTAAGAAATTGTTCAGACATTTTCGAGTTTCTTGGTTAGTCTTCATGCATTTGATTTTTGTCTTTGCTGTAGTTTACAACAGTTTCTTGCGGTTATTTTGATATATAATAAATACACTTGTATCGAAATAGAATTGTCCCGACAGCAAAAATCATAATTGATGTTCACGAGTAGCATTGCGTGCCAAAGCAGCACTTGAACCCAAACGACACCCGTGTAGTATTAACAATCGTTTTTGTCTTCGGGACAATTTCTCTTCGAAATCAATGTATAAGTGTTGTATGTGAAAATAACCGCGAGAAGCTGTTCTAGAAGTCAGCAAAAACAAAAACTCAGATGCATGAAAAATAATCAACATCAACGGAATATTTGAAAAGATAGTTTGAGCCTTTCAAGAGATCTCTTATAGCACTTATACAGTGTAAGAAACGTGTTTCGATATTACAGCCTCGTCAGTTGCACGGTGCCTTTCGGTTCAGTGAGTTCCGCGGGGATATATACGCTATATAGAGGGAGCGCAACCGAAATATTTATTTACACTTGCCACTAGGTGATAAATTCATCCAACGGGCAATGTTGTTCACTCGATTGCTCGTGGCTGGTGAAACGCATATTATCAAACCTTTCTTTTCGACTGTTTTCAAGACCTCGCCCAAAACAATATAATCCGATGAAATAGTTTATGTGAATATTTGTAAATATTTCGGCGTCAGTTCATCTAGACAGGATATTTCCTCACGGAAATGACTGAACCGAAAGGAGGAGTAACTGATGAGGCTGTAATGCAATAATACTAGTTCTGTGCTGGCGTCATAACTCTTAGAGTAAATAGCAGGTTTACACTGAATCAAAATTAGTGATTTTATTTGCCAAATGCACAAAAAAATGTTCCCTGCACGATCGACGACTTTTTGTGAATGCCATCAGTCAAGTAAAACCACATTTTTTTTCAATTTCCACATCCGTCAACGCACAAATTGCCTAGGAGCTCGTGTTGATGTTTTCGCGATCCCATGCCCTTCGTACTTATAGCGTCCGATCTAACTGTCAAATATCCACACGTCCATAACATTCATCCAGTAATTACCCCGTATTCATGAAATTGCCAACTAATACAAGATTTTTGGAGCCAAACAATAGAGTTTTGTGAGCGACATTCGCCAAAATTCCTTTGGCTATTGATTTCCATTAGATATTTAGATTACTGGCGTTGAAAATATTTATCTGAATTGAACATGGGAAGAATTTCAACTTCAATTCACCTCATTTTCTTCAACTTTCGTGGCCAGTTTTTTCGTGGTAAAGTCGGCATTCTTAGAGCTCTTATTGTAATCCAAGAATTCAGATGGTGTTTATAACACAAATCCATGTAAAAACTTTTTTGATATTAAACTGATATCACGAGAGCTGATAGAAACTATTCGGCCACTATTTCGACGACTTCGTCTTCTTCAGAGTCGATTACACAAGTCTAATCCAGTATAAAACTAAGTGTTATCTTCTAGACTTCACAACTTTCATGTTGTAAACTACTCTACAGAACACTTCCATAATTCTGCACCATCATAGATGGCGATTACTGCAATCACATTTAGCTTCCAATATTTCAACGCTTCATTGTCCAATTAACGTTGAAACTGAAAAACACTTATTTTTATAACGTAATTTTTTCAATAGAAACGTAACCTTCGAAAACTAAATGAGGATTATTTTGCAAAAACACCTTTTCACAGTGGAAATGAAATTCACTATATATAATCATTTCATAACATTTTCTATCCAAATATCAACTTAGGGGTGAGAATGAGTAATAATTCTCTTTCACTACGTGTAGCAAAACTGGCGCTTTAAAAGTTATCAACTAGCACTAATTTTGTTATTCTCTATCCTCAATATGTTTCGAGCAGCCCTTATCAAAATCACACAGCACTCTTCTGATCCCTAAATATCGATCCAGCTGCTCACTTCGTATAAAAATAACCCATGCATTCGTTTTCACTGTATTCGAGTCAGCTGCTCTGTTTTTTGAGGTCAACCCTATAGTTCTGACATTTCATCAGTTTTATAGACACCAACAATTGAAGAGTGTTACTGCTCCTCTCTCCTCTCGTTCTTCATTAGAATCATTCTTTCAGAACGCCGCTCTGTATCTGCTTCCATTGGCACTTTCAATGATGTGAGCTACACAATTCCCATGACTAAAATGCACTTTTGACATTTTTGACCTTATCGTCTTTTAAAAATGAATTAAGAAGAATATGCTGAACAATACTTTCCAATGAAAGACCATACGGATTGCATATGTGCAAAATCAAGGCGCAAAAAATTTTTTCTCAACATGCACACCCAAGCGTGGACTTTGATATCTCTATTGAAAAATTCAGCTAAAACTACCAAAACCAAGTTGAGAATCCTCGCCTTCTCAAAGCAAGGCTTGCTGCAAGGTCAACTAATTAGTCTATAAAGAGCAAGCGACTGTGATGTTGGTCCAAAAATGCCCCCATATAATTCACTCGCGACTCCTATGACATCTCGCCAAAGCAACAATTTTCAAATAAGAGGTTAATTTGATGTTACTCGAACAATTGAATTTGAGAAGAGTTGCTCAAGTAATCAATTATCTCAGTAATAAGGCATATTTATAGATAGGAATAACCAATCATCGTTAGCTCAACAAACATTAACAATAACTTTTAAGTGGTGCAATTCGAAATAGAAAGAGCACGAGTTTGCCCTATAAACTCAGCCCTTTGTCATACGCACTCCACGCCTATTCCAAAAGTGCGTATTACATTTCAACATTCAACAGAAACTTTCAATCACATTATGGAGATATCCTTTTCTCTTCTCCTCTCGGCGTTAATCAATTCCTGGGAGATGCGTCATGCGTTCAACTTCATTAAGCATCGTTAGAGGTGATTTAATGCAAAGCTGGTATTTACAAAGACTCATGGCGCTCTAATGATGTATCATTTCAGCCCTGCTGATATCCCAGACAAGTCTGGTATCAATTCACCAACCCCGAAGGACTTGGTGAGCCTAGGACGCGGGATCGAATTGACAACCACGTTTGTGTAGCACAACACCTCGGACCATGTCTCACACGAGCCACAGAGCGCTATACAACTTATAGAAACTAGTTGATCGTCAACATACTGTAGCAAACTTTCGTGGTAGGGTAGAGGGGAAGTTGATATGCCGGTGCTGCTCACACATTTCTTCCGAAATTGAATTAGACCTTGGACGCTCTCCAAGCTATATTTACCGATTCACCACTCTTACTGACTTTTATTCAATTTCGTTTCACTTGGCTTTCCATAAGTTGAAATTTTACAAGAGTACATATGTTCTGGAGAAAAACTTCCTATCTCCATTGAATTGACAAACATCCAGAATTTTCATGATTTTTTCATAGCCAAAGAGAAAATGTGAATAAAAGAAAATTACACGCAAGTGCTGGAAAGGAATTGAAAGTACCCATCACCATGATTATTAGACAACTCAATCTTTCAACAGCCGATGGCAGCGACGTGGAAGACTAGCGTTTCTCGCGAAAACTCACTGATGCGTACCACAGTAGACAGTCGATGCAAATATGGACTCAATAGAAAGCACTTGAGGCTTTCGTGTTGAAATTTCGTAACTAATAAACGTAACATAAATTTCTTTTTGCCGTCATTACCAATACTTTCAGTAAATTTTCTACCCATTTAGCTTGTTTATAAAAAATTTTAAGTAGATGGGTTATTTTGCCCAATAGCCATGCAAGAAACATCAAATAAAATTGGTGAAGCACACTAAACATTCAAGCTTAATTGCACTCTGTCGATCTTGACGAAATACAAGGCGCACTAACTGGAGCAGTAGCTAAACTCTCAATTGTTCTCATGAAGATGCAGGATTACTGCATTGGATGGTCGAATTACCTTTTTTTCCCCTCAGAATGAAACTCAGATGAATTATAATCAAGTTAACAGTTCCATTGTTGACAACACTTTTTCAATACTAAGAATCAGTGCTCGATTTTTTCACTGAATAAAACCTTAAGCTGCATCACTGATTATGTTAAATTCCACTACGACCATAGTCGCATCTCATTCCATCCCAAATGCTGCGCGTAAACCTCTAGCTCTTCGCAAACCCGAAAACACCGATTTTTTACATCTGCGACCATCAGTGAACACATTAACCTAAGTGGTCCCAAGGCTCCAGCCAGAGTTAGTCTCCGGAGATCCCTTGAAAGAAATGCGTGGGAAGCCAAACTTGGGTGGAGAATTCAGCGGCACAACTGATGAATGGACGACATGCTTCCTTTTTCGCTTCAGCTACGTTGACGTTGTTGTTTATGACCACAATCGAAATTGCATTCGCTTACGAGGCTCTATTCGATTACCATCATGAAGCACGTTTAGATGCAGCGATTCACCAACCGTTGAGATCGTCAGGATCGCAACATCGGAATAGTTATCGATAAAGAAAGTACTCTATCGCTATGTTTTGCAGAGGAGCCGTTAGTGAAGTCGAACAGTTCTGTTAATCTACGCACTGATAACAAACATTTTTTTGCGGCGAACGACGTCATCGATCAAGGACTTCCTTACTAATGCAGCAAAGAGAAATCATAGACTTCATGAGAAAGCATAAAATCACAGACGAGAATTCAGCGAAAAAAAATTGCTCAGGAGAAGCAAAATGTTTTTTAAAAAGTAAGCTAAGAGTCAGACGAGCATAAGTATTGGTTCTGGTACGACATATGTACAAAATGAGTCCCATATGTAAATAGTTCAGAAAAAAGAATGGAGGGTAGATAGATCGCAAAAGTTTACCACTCACTGGCTATGTTCAATGAAAACTTCCAATCTCAAATCTTCCCGAAGATCTCAAGACCGCCCGTAAAGTTACATATTGTTTAAAATAATCGGTTTGTTTCCTTTTACTATCCATTCGATCAGTGATTCAAAATCTTCTAAATTATTTTGGGCTTAGAAACACCATGTCATGTTCGTAATACATTTTTTGACTATACTTTCCTTCACTACTTTTACACTTGATCAAAAAAAATAAGAAATTTGCTTCTAGAACATTTGAGAATGATGAGTCAGCCCATGTGTTGTCTTTTGAAACTCATCAAAAGTGGTTTAGAATCCAGAGATCTGAGAATCAGTAAGACTCCTTACTAATCCATAATCATTTTTCTGACAACATTATGGATCAGAAGAAAAGCCGAAAAGAACGTTAGCATGAATGTTGTGGCTAGAGAATCAAAACACCCTGACTACTTACTCTCTAAGTTTCTATGTATTTAGTATTGAACCTTTATTTCGAGTGTTTTCTTAAGACCATGTCAAATTTCAGTAGATCCCTTCATTATATTTAAGCCGAATGTCGTGTTATTTGGTAATGGGCTCTTGTACAGCCCGATACACGTGTCTCGCCCTTACAGTCTCTTCAGTGGGGCAGAACCCGTCGTCTATTTCTCCTAAGTATTAATCCTACAAAGGAACGTGAACTATGCTCTTTGACTGAATAGTACCGGTGATCTATCTAATATTATGGGTTAAGCCGATAAGAGATGACGAGAAATCTATCCCACTGGACAAGAAAGAGTGGAAGACTGTGCTTCATCCTTTCAGTATCAATCATTATAAATAATGGATCGCACTGTAAAGTATATCTCGAACCACATATACAACAGAAAATGATACTGCCATTTTTGATGGTTCAATGATTTGAAATTATCAGTACATTCGAACCAATGTTGTCAAGTGTCAGCAAACAGTCATAAAATTTACAACTCAGCAGCTTGTCAATCGATAACACTAACAAAAGTACTCTTCATAACATTTGCACACTTTTAAGAAAAAACCCGTAAAGTAAGAAGTCGCAGAAATGCCGAGATACGAGGTAAACTTGGAACCTGGCGTATGTGTATTGGACCCGAACCACAGCTAAACCTTTTTTGGGCAGCGCGCGTACGCACTGAACCATTGAGCCCTATCTCTCTACTTCTGCTCTTCTCTTTACCGTGTTTTACCAGTATCGCAGTAATCACCAATCAACGGTATGAAAGGATGCACAAAAAATTTGCTTTGAACCTAATTAAGCTGGAACCATAGTTGAGATCATAACGATTTAACTGATTTCTATATGAATTCTAATTTATTGTGATGTCAAGAAACAATAAATTTTAGATAAAACCTTAATTACTGAGTGGTTTGCGAAATTCCCTGAGAAGACTACGAAAAAAAAAGAAGAAGAATAATTAAAAGATTTAAAAAAATACAAAGGACGCCTAATCAGGGAAACTTTGGCGAACAGCATGATTAGAACTTCTGAAAAACTTCTCGGCATTCGGCTAGTAGTATAGTTGTAAAATCAATTTTTCCGCTAGAACATATACCTGTTGCAAAGTTTGCTCATCAAATGGCTCTATTAGTTTGGTAATACAATTCTGTAAGTCATAAAAAATTCAAGAAGTGATGTTCTCGTTTGTCATCAAAGGACAGTTCTAATCAACTCGAATGTCTTTCCAGAAAAACAGTCTACAAAAAACGATAATGATCGTAGATCAACCTATATTTGCTCGAGAACTTCGGCATGTTATTCTAGCTGTTTGAGAATTTACAGCGACCTAAAACAACGTCCGATGCTAGTTCCTCGTCAAATGACGATAATTTCTTGATCATAGGAGTATATTTGTTGAGAATCTCACGATTTCAGAGAAAAATCATCCCTATCGCCTCAAAAATAGTAAGACAATTCATTATACACGCTTTTATGTTTTTATAGAACATTTCTTCAATTTGTAATATATTTAAGATTCCCAGAAGATCAGAAAAGAAACACGCACTTCTGAGATTTTCAGCGAAATCGCAACAGCCGAAAACACTAGGGAATTTAGGGAATACAACTGTGTTCTGTTGGGCAAAATCGCCACTTGCTGAATTGCACTTATGCTTAATTACTCTAGCAAAAGTAAAAGGTAAAAAGACATGGGTTTACGGCTTTGTTGGGTCAAGCACTGCATATTTCGATTTCCAACAGTTTATTGAGACCAACATGTATCGGGAGATGGGTGTAAAATGCAAACGGAAACGGCAGCGCAGGAAATCAAATCCACTAAAAAAAACAGAGAACAAAGATGATCTACTATCTAAACACAAAATTACGATTACTTAACAATAGCAGAATTTCTCATGCCCTCTAGAAATTCTCTTTACAGCTACTGCATCCCATTATTGCGTCTCTGACTAGTCCAAAAGCTTAAATTGTTTCTCTCAAAAAACTCAAATTGGAATTACTAAACATCCAACGCTTCAGAGTCTAATTATCATAAACCATATTCACATGTAAATTTAGGCAGAGATAAAGCTCAAGACGAAGCTCAGTGGACATTTTATCGACGAAAAAGGCATGATAAAGCTAGCAATGAACGAAAATAAACAAATTAAGACTAATAGCTCCCCACCTTGATTGTCGACACCTGATGCTGCTGATGCTTGAGAAGTACCAGCAGTGTTATCCATTTCGCCCTGCAACGATATCAATAGCTTCCACTCTACCAGGCATATACACACAACGCCTCAAAATTTATCTCTAAAGAAATGCATCAATCGACAATATTGCCATTACTCCACCATCCCATCTATCCTGATGATCGCGTCTCGGAAGTGGCTATTATTCCCTCCTCTCACTTTTCACAAGAACCATATTATTCGGCGCAAATAAACATAAATGTGTGCTTACTTCAAAGCTCTTGGGCACTGTATCACTTAATACACATTACCTCAGCATATACAAAAAATTTACGGTTTCTTGTTGAAAAAATTGAGTAGTTTATTAAATCTTCATCACTTTGAGTAAGTCATTACTGGTATTTTTCTGTTGAAAATAATTAGAGCACTACTCAATGTTTAATTTCTACGTTACGAAGGTTATGAAGTTAATAGTTTGGGTCTGACAGAATGTACAAATTTATGGAAGAATCTTGCGTGATCTTCATGTTGTCCTTCTAATGTTTTGCTTCGCCGTCGCGACGAAAACTTCGCTTTCATCATATTTTCTCACCGACATCAATTCACTGCTGTTTCTCTATCCGTTCTTTTAGTTCTTCACCTCTTGAAAAATTTCATAAAATTCACCTAACTTTAAACTTGAGTGCATTTGCGTACATTCAAGCAAACGACTGAAATGAGTGTGCCAATTCAGCTTGGCATCCTTCACTCAAACAAAAACTTTCGCCGCATTTCAAACTGATTCAATCACGACTGCACGCCATTAGCTTTATGAGTGTTCGATGTGCATAGACGAACACATAAACTTTGCCTAGACATATGTACTCAGTAATAATAAGAAAGACTCTGTGATTACTCATAATGGCAAAAACGAAGCGATTTTTCAAGTCATGTCCTCACGCTGGGAACTTGAGTCCATTACGACGTTATTCATACCAGTTTCTTTATCCAAGAGCATTTCAATCAAAGTCAGATGCTATGTATTTGCCTTCTAGTTCTCGTAGCTAACATCCATTTGCTCAGTGTCTTGGCGTTATGATTAATTCGCTCTGCCCGAATAAAAAGCCAAATTGTTCAAGAATAATTTTGTACTATAACTACTAAGATATTATTGGTCAAAAGATTTTGAAAAACATTTTCAAATATTTTAGTAGTTGTTCTCAGTCTTAGAATTAAAACGACGCTAGCAGTCTCTTCTTTCAAATGTAAAACACCGTGTCTGTAACTGGTATTTTTACCTCATCTTTTGTATTTTTGAAAAAGACTTTTTGAAGCATTGACTCTATTCAAGCTCCACTCAAAATTGGACGAAGGAAGAATGCTGAGTTTCAAATGCATTGCAAAAGAAAGAAAAAAACCTCAGCATGCTTCAATTTGAATGTCTAGCAATATTTACAGCAATTAATTATTTTTACAACCAGCTAAGATAATTAAAATGAACAAAAGAAATTAACAATGACGACAACAATGACAAATAACAGCAGAATATATAACATGTATTAACAATTAATAATAAACCTGAGTATCAGTAATAAATCCACAGTAAATTAAAGCCCTAAATGTTTCTGGAGAGTTGTTCATTTCTTTGCGTAGATTTCAGATGTTTTCATGGTCGTGGTTGCCGAATATCGTAGGATTTCCTAGCTAGCGCCCCATTCACGCCCTTTGTTGGTTTCTGAAGCTTTCGTCATATTCCAGTATGAGAGAATTCATTCTTCACTACTATTCAATGGCACTTTTTGAAGTATTTTTTCATGTATTTTCGCGAAACCCAATCAAATGCGACGTTTAGTGAGTTGAATTCATCATCATATCGATGAAATACAAAGTATAAGCATGAATAAATATATGTACATATGTATATATATGCGTGTTTAGACAGATGTATATATGTATAAAAATTATCGCCCATTCTCTCAACGAAAGACTATATTTTGTAGAAAAAAATTGCTTATCCTCTCTTCCCAACTAATATTTCAAACGTCATTCTTGCAGGGAACGCTTCATAAGAACCAAAGCCTAACTTTGCTTATTTATTATCTAAATATACCCACATTAATTAATTGGCTGCCGCCAGCTGACTCTCCTGATCTAAAAAATCACATGGGAAAGAAAATGTTTGAAAGTAGTTGGGGAAAATTAATATTCGAGCTCCCACACACATAAGCAACTGCCCACCTAACCACTTCCGTCTTTTCAAGATGGATTAGGTTCAAGACGGAGAGTGGAGAATGGGAATAGTGCTGGTTTGTTCTCAACTTCACCACTAAGCCCTCATAAAAAATTCTTAACATATATAGAGAAGGCAAGCAGTATAAGAACCACTTCCTTGTTCATTATATATGTACAGTGTATCCATTAAGTCTGCATTCCTTCATAAATGTGGCATAGAACTTCTTCTGTAGTTTCAATGTCCTATTTCCTATCCTTAAACACTCTCTTTACATAAAATTAAATGCTAGTGCTATTTGTGGCATCCTGTCTTTATAAATTATCATTGAGAGTGTTTGTCTACGGCTCAGTTCTGATGACGTAGTTTTTCCATCCTCTTATAACATTATCACTCATAGAACTTGAATTTTACATTTACGAGATCGGATTGACGACAATAAGCACAAGTGAAAACAATATAGATAGAATATTTGCAATCGGCGGTATGAACCATCTTTTCTGGAGTCGTCATTACTATCATTCACAAAAGTAGACTTCAAAAGTAGTAAAGTTATTGAATAAAACAGTGATTGACATGGTCAAGAAGCAGTGTGATACCTAACATATTAGTGAAGTACGAATTGACACCATCTCTTTGCAAGGGCTTACATCTTCAGTATTCACTGTCACCTTCGACCTGAACTGCTTACTCAAAAAATTCACTCCGAATAAAAAGTGCTGACGACAAGATTCATGTGTGGAATTGTAGTAAGTTAAACTTCTTGTATATTTTGACCAACAGCGCTAGACTCCTGCTGCATCACATTTTCTCAACGAATCAGTTCAACGAAAATTTGTACTAGTGAAATGATAAGATCGATTATGAGGCGGTGCTAACGTTCGTTGACCTCAGAGCTTCTAGTCAAACCACGGCGTCCTATTTCTCTAAGCAGTGTTTCTCTTCGTACAAAGCGTGGAATTGATAAAACGCTGAAGAACTGGTCCCCGACAATCACTGTTGTTTCCAAGTTTACAATTACTAAAGTAATTGCTAAATTCTATTGTAGTTGAGTTTAATTAAAAAAACGTTTTCTGTCTGATATTAACACTTTGTGAACAGTACTCTTTGCTTCTGTTAGTGAATAGAGACCCGAAAACTCGTAAAAAAAATGTTTTCATCGCTCCCATGCGATTCTACTCATGACTACGTACTTCTTAAACTTGTTCTTGCGAGCTACTTTATCAATACGCCTAAATTCGAGTGTTAATGGACAAAAGAAACACAACCATGAAAACCATTACATTTTGAAAACTAAAAACAAACCGACGTCAAATTTCACTAACCTAAAAGGTTGTGATACAGCGAATGAGTACGTAAACAAGCAATCTGTTGGACTTTTTTTGTACTATGACTCGCCATCTGTCGTTTCACGCTCGCCATTTCATGCTCCCGCATTTCTATATTTGGACAGCCAATCCAAAAACGTTGAGCGAATAGTAGAATCGGCAAAACATAGAAATTTTCAACTGGGTGTCCCTTCGGATTGTTCGCTTCGAAAAAGTATTTAACTGAAAACAATGATTTGTTCCACTTTTGATTCCAAACTCTGGTGTATTCTTCAACATTCACAGAATTCCATTCCACCACAATCTCCTAGTGCTAAAAATACTTTGCATGTTTGTCTTTTTCGTAATTTCAAGTCAATTATGCACCTTTTCACCGCCACGACTTTGGGCTATTGTTTTGCGCTGAGTCATTATTTCGAAATTTCTTCAGAACGAAAGAACCAATTTTGATGGACGGAATAAATAGTTCAACTTCTCTTTATGCTTTCATATTCTACCAAACTTGTTTGAATGATTGATATTTGCTTCTCTCCGCACCCAAGTATTCATTGACTCAAGAACACAATGACTTTTTAATACCAAGAAAGCAAGTTCACAAAAACGCATGCAATTTTCGTCCCAAACAAAATGCCACGTGCATGTGGTAATTCATTGTTCAACACATCCAAAATTTTGATGAATAGTTGAAAACCAAATCTCTTAGAGCGGGCTATCAGTTCAATGTATATGCAAGGTCCAGAGTTTCCCTTGGGTAGAGGACAGCCCTATCGTGCTACGCAATCTGACCTTCAATCACGGCTTGTAGAGCTCTCGATGCCTATGACTGCTAGATAATAATGCCCATGTCTTCACAAATGTCATACGACCACTTACATGTCACTTCAACTCAATGCTTTTGCCATGAAATCCTTCACAACATTGATTTGAAGCAATAATCACAGATAATCCAGAATTTAATGTTTTTCCTACTTCTTTACCTATATCTTATAATTCTTCTAGGTCATTCAGTTGATAATTGTTGTCAGTTTATTAGCTTTACTTACAGTGAATGCAACCTCATCAAGACATCAGTGAATGCAGTGACTGAGATTTGGTTACATAATCCCAAGAATTACAGCACAACTGTTACGAACTTGAAGCAATAACAAAACAGTTGCAACTGCCGTTTTCTTGAATATTCAACATTTTTGAGGAATACTTTAGAACAGGAGAGAAAAAAGATAAGGAAAAGTCGATTATTATTGTTTTTGTTTATAAAAACAATAACTAATGGTTTACCAGCATTCAAAACTTTTTTATGATACCTTTTTTGCATCCTGTCTTGCTTGGTGTGTCACATACTAGTTTTAACGCTTAAGAAAATTGTGTACACCTGATTCAGTATACTTTGGCAATTGTATTTTTTTATAACCCCAAGTATGAGTCAAGTGTATTTTTTATGACCCCATCAAAAACAAATGCGAATTGACTCTTCTCAGTATATTGACAAAAAAAACGCTTATTTGTTAGAATACCATTTAAATCTGCCTGTCAAAAAATAACTATAGTCGATGCTTGAATAAGCTATCTACAGTTGTAAGAAAGAGCGATTACAATCCCTCCAGACATGTAAGGTCGCTAACCTCAAAGAGGTGGTAGTTTGAGGGCTTGTGAATATGTAGTATGTAATCGAACCCAGAGACCGATCCTATTCGTAGAGCACAAAACTTCTTACAGTTGCGCTACGCATGCTTTTAGTTATATAGATAACGATTTATAAGTAGAAAAAACGATGATCTGCTAGAGTCATTTTAGTACATACTGTAATCGTCATGGAAGCAATGGAGAAAACTGCAATGAGATTTCACCTGACCACGACTTCGTTTTAGATATAAAGTGCAGGCAAGCAATTTTCCCTCTAACCGATATCACAAATTGAATAAATGGCTATCCTAAATTCTAACGAACGACGATAGAAATTTTCCGTCTACTTCCAAATAAGATGAGATGCAAAAAGCTAACTACATTCAGTGGGCCATAGATAGAATTACAAAACCGATTATAATACTTGTTCCTATTACTTCTTCTATTTTTTTGAAATGAAACTAGTAGGTGCCGAGCAGTTCATTAATCCCCTTCTCATAAACTACAAGAAATATCAATTTTGATGGGCTAACAGGAACAAGTAACAATGTTAGCCTTTTTATAGCAATTTCTGATTGTCTGCCTTCTTTCCCTATGCTGACAGGCAGGGGGAAATTTCGGAAATGAATCTTCCTCTTACGATCTCAAACTGCCTATGATTAACTTGAATCAAATACTACTGTAACTTCGCTTATGCTCCACAACATTGCCATTCTTTTCGAAAAACATCTGTGCTGATTGAAGACCCACACATGACTCAACTCTTCTTCGAAACGCGTCTCTTTATAAACAAAATATGCGTCAACCTAGTTGAAGATGCATATAACGTGTACTAGTATTTCAACTTCTGAAAAAATGGAATCATCTTCCATAATTTGTCTACTCCAACTATATGTACAATCGTGGTTCCTGATAACACAAAATCCTAAGCCTCGATTCGTTTGATTTTCTTAATATATTTATATAGCAAAGAAAGCGGGTGTAATACGACAACATAATCTGCCCTAAGAAAATAAACGAGATAAAGAAAGCGTGGCAAAAAGCCTCCGACCTGTCAAATGTCATCCGAGATAACTCGGCAACTGCACCCATGTGCAGACTGTCTTCAGCAGCTCGAGAAGGCTTAAAGTGAACAGTTCAATGGCAAAGTCGCGCCATTCTATCAGTATGATAGGCACTCTCTTTATATCCAATAATAATTCAAGATTATGGTGCATGCTTATACAAAATTCACATAACTCGACAATTTTCCTAAACACTGAAATAATTTTTACAATCAGTGATCACTTACAATACCACCTCTTTCTTATCCAAAACAAATATACTGATTTTGCCTTAATTGTATTAAAAAAGCATACTACTTTTTCTGAATGTCAGCACTAGAAATTAAAGTCATAAATATACAAACGAATAGATTAAATAGTGACTTTACTGCTGAACAAAAAGACTTTTGACCGATAAATAACTTGACTTTCAACGAGATACAAGCCTTTATAGAAATAAAACATCAAATATTTGCAGTTATTCGCCTCGAGGATTTTTGGTCTGCGTAACATTTCTAAAAGGGCGCTGTCTTGTTCATAATGCTGTTTTTGCTTAGTGCTTATTCTTTGCGGTTATGTCATAACGACGTTTCTGTGCTTCACCTAATAAGCCCATTTGAAGAACTTGATTAGAATTCCGCCTTCATTTGAATCAGTTATTCTCAAAAATCCCTTGAATAATAACTCAATCTTAAGAATGATGATTCTAGAGAAGAGCGCGTTATTAGATTACGATTCAACTTAGCCGTTTCCACTTGCCGATATGAATAAAAATGTTTTTCGCACTATTCATATTACCATTGTGGCATACTGTAAAGCAAGTTCTCAATTGAAATTCCCAATGGAATTTTTGACAGAATTACAACTATGATGTCATTTGTGGTTATTTCACCACCGATTTTATTCATTTAAATGAGAAACGTTATACTGATAATCAGTTCATTCACATCCACTCCAAACCTTCTAACGCCTCGATGTAAGCTCTTTTGTCTACTTTCTTAATTCTTTCTTTTCGATCTTCATTTTTTCTGTACTATTCTCCCATGGTCGCATAATACTAGAGTGATTCACTTCCAATTACCGAATCCATGTTCTTTACTGGATCTTTATTAACACTTGATTTGGCCACTGTTTTTCCTTTATAATCAGATACGAGGTTGTTAGTGATAGTTTTTACTGAATACAGTAAAATATACGGCACATTATTAGTACAATGGCTGACGTTTCGGCAGTATCGCCTTTTTCAAGTAATGCAAGCATCCGCGAGCTTCTTAAACGATATGAAGAAGCAACAGGCATGTATGGCTTCTCAATTCAAAAGCTCATTTTTCTCCGAAAAAGTGTTCAAATGTTCAATCTTCACATGTTCCGGAAAATATTACACACAAGTGAGAGGAGAGGAAATGAGACGACTGGCATCAAACCATGCTATTGCGTCCATGTCTAAAGCTGAAGCTCCCGCACTCACTCTCGGGTCACTGCTCTAATATAAGTATACCTACGACTGCTTTAGCATCTACTCGACACACGAGGAGATGGATAAATGTTCACAATCGCTAATCATTCAGTGAAAGTACGTAGAACTCACCCGAGAAAACTGAAGAAAGACTGCCCTTCTCTTCTAAACGCTCAAATCAACTTGTCCCAAAATAGCTACACCTCAAAATGGTATCGAAAGCCAAGCAACAAAAACACACTTGTTCATAATTTTCTCCTCTCACTCTTCATACACAAAAACAGCGCTTGTGAGGAAAATGTTCCGTGGCCACTGCGCAGGAAGGCAGCACAAGGAAGAATCCCTGAACTTGGTATGGAAATTCTTCGTCATTTTCAGTGGTTACGAAACTGTAGCTCATCAGGCTAGGTTTATGGAAAGAATCACGGTTGCAAAAGATAATAGCTTGGGGAAAAAGTCCTGATAAAATGCTTGTAAAGCATTTATTTATGCACATATTACACCCGAGCAAAGACAAAACTATCAGTTGAAGTATTCCCCTTCAACTTCAAGTACTTTCTGCCACTTTTGCGGCAAAAGATCGATTGCCAGATTGAAAGATCGATTGATAGATTGATGCGTTCACTTGCCACCGTTGTATTTGAACTCAACAGCCATTCGTGCATCATCAACAACCTAATTTACTCGCTTTTCAACTCCATCTTGAAATAAGTAGATAAATTATGTATAAATCACGCGGAAGAAGACGGACTTTCAAATGAGCCCAAAAATACAAAAAATAGTCCACACCCAAAAAAGTCACAAGCATTTTTCAAAACTTTTTCTCAACTCATTAAATAAATACAGCGACAGTTAGGCCACCTTTACTCTATCCTTCACTTCAACCAAAACAAGTTCAAACACACCACTAGTCGCGCATAGGGCACAAACACATAATGGGGAAGATTTCGAGGTAGAGGAACTATTATCGCACAAGAACAGAAGACTTCAGCGCGCGAAACTCTCAAGCCGTTTTGAATATATAGCAAAAATCTAAGAATGAACTACACTTTGCGCCACATTTCAGATTGATTTCTTGATCTGAGCCACGCACAGTCATCACCCATGCTTTAATGGCTCTGGTTACGTAAATGTTTGGCTGAGTGGATTAGATGTCAAAATTTTTCTCTTCCAAGCCCTGAAAAAGAATATACTGCCAAAACGTCAGCTATCATACTATTAGTGCTGTGTTATCATTGTGTAATAGATACTATTGTTGGCAACCTCGGCTGCCTGTGAAAGAAAGATACTGGATTTTAGAAGCTGAGCCGAGGACAACAGATAGTCAGTCGGTTCTGGAAACCCGAATTGCCCATTCTCATATGGTCTATCTAATTTTGTCGTAATGTGTTGCAGTAGTTCATAGACACATTTATCATGCTAATGGACGTCGTCTCACCATTAAAGGAATGCATGCATATCATTACATATCTTTATAGTCTTGCATTATCTCGCCATACAACCACATACACGGTACTCTTCAATTTATCACTGATACGCTCGAACACTTACACATATATCAGCTGTCTCTAACTTACTACAGATATCCACAAACAATTACTCTTCATATGAACACATTGATTCTTTAACTCTCAAAATGTTTATCAATGAGAGCTTCGAAGGCTTTGCTTACTCTTCCCAAAAAGGTACTTCACCAGTCCTATGATGAAACGCACTAGTTCCAGTATAGCTTCGAGTAGAAGAAATCATTCTTCTGTCAACAATCAATATAACATAGAGATGGACTTATCTAATGCAAACAGATGAAATTAAAACTAAACAAACAAGACAGTGAGTTATTTTTAATAAAAAAAAAAGATTCCGGAGGGAACGGCATTTGGTGGACTTCCAAACGAAATTCAATCAGAAACTGACTTAAATTGTATTAAGGGGTACTTATGGTCACTACGTTATATACGGCACCTACATTTTACAGTTCCAAAATTTAGCCTTCCAATAACTTTGTTCTTGAAACTGTTGCTTTATTATTATTGAAGGTCTTTTTTTTCATTTCCATTATAACGTGGCAGCGTGGCTTCAAAAAATACTTGCTATTCTCTGGAATGCACCCCATATATGAAACGTTATTTGTTCTCTAAATTGTTGGTAAAAACTACCCTGATTAGTACCAAAACGTCATTGTTAACCTATGATACTTTGAACTTAATGAGCCTAAAATCCAGAAAACGCTGTTAGCAGTAAACAATCCTTGTTAACGAGTACTCGTTTTGAATCTTTTTTGTCTACATCACATGAGATGCTGAGACCAAAAATCGAAGAGGACTATCAAATTAGCTTTAGGGATTTCCAGTCAAAATGTGTGCTTATAAAAAACAACTTCGTAAAAGCTACCTTCTTTGGAAAAAATTCATTTGTTCATGATGATGACTTCCTTTCCAGTAGCAGAATTACTTATAGAGTAGACTCCAGAATTTTAAAATGTACTTTTGCATGAAATTCGACCCACAGAACGTGAGCGGACGATACACCCAAATCACGGTTGCTGAGGATTCAGACGATCTGTGGTCCATGATCAGACACTAGACCAACCACTGCCGTCGTAGACTTAGAGTGTACAGTCGCACAACAGCAAAACTCCTTCCGATCCAGAAGGGCAAACGATTTGTTGGTGATTACGAAATATGTACAGTCTGGCACGACTATTTCGAGTCTCCACGAAAAAGACATTTTTTACCAACATCCAACATCTCAATAAGGAAAGAAGATGCCTGATTTTGAGATAGGTGGGGAAGCTATGCATGAATGAGACGATGACGGCTGTAAAATAACAAGTGGTATAGATGAGGCGCTAATTCACACGACATTTGAATAAAGACTAAAAATCAGTGAGCAATTTTCTTATTAACAAAACAATGAAGACTTTTGTCACCTATAGACACACCTATTCACATTAAATTTGCTATACAAAAAATCCGCTTATCCCGATGACATTAATTTCTAAACTACAAACTGAACACCCATGAATTTTTTCTTGAATTGCAGCCAAATCAGAAGCGTTCCAACATCCATCAAAGAAAATGTCAAATTATTGTATAATAGAGCACGTTTCTTAACAAGTGCCATTTTCTAGCAAATTGAGGAGTAGCAAAACGTAATCAACTGCGAAATTCATCAATAACTTTTCCTCATAATAACATCAACTAACAAGTTTTTGAGCGATTATAACCAAGGAATTAAGGTATAACTGCATATACTTATTTGAATTCGTCACTTCATTCCTCGCTTGCACTCAGCAGATGACTTTTCGTCGTCGTGAAACCATGATCGTTTATGAGACCATTGTATGTTACTACAAAACGACAAATACTCGAATTATGCCAAAATAATTTTGCCTATTGATGATTGGTGCGCATTACTTTTCACCGTGTTATTACATCAATTTTACACATTTTAGGTGACAAAGACTTTTACTGTTACTTTTTATATTTATGCTAGTATTAGTGATTCTGAACGCGACAAACTAGTTCGTAAGGCGTGAACGAGCTCGTTAATGCTCGAGGTGTCGATTACCATACTCTCCTGAGCAGTGTAAAGTACCAACACTTCAATGGGAGATATTTCTTATCACTCATAAATCATCAATACTACATATAAATAATTTTCTGCTCAATGATTTGTTAAATAGTTAACATTAATTTGGTTGTCTACTTCTTGAGCACTTTGATTTCCTATCTTCAGAAAAACTGCAAATTTTACTGCTCACATTTCTTGACCACCATACCTTGAATTTTATAACTGTTTGGTAACATAATGTATAGGTAAGCTTCCCATGGTAGAATGTCAGTGGTCGACGTTGCATGTAGTACTTTTTAGACTACACCTTATGACCAAAACATTCTGTTCGTCTTGAATTACAACCTCGTCGGCTTTGACATTGGAGAAAACATATCCCTATTTTATACTCAGGACGAAAAAATCATTCTAAAGCCAGATATATATAATTCTTGCCAAGTTTTCAAATATATGTGCTGAATATATGCCGATAGGTTGATTAAGCCTACAAATAACAGACTAATTTTGTATTCATTGAGTAACCATTACATCGCTTCTCACAGTAATTGGAAGACCGTAGTAGTTCAAGTGATTTTACTCGAACCCTCAGCGGGCGTAAACGTCTTCGGACGGAATTATTACGTTAGAAAAAGAAACACTCATGAAATTACTTAGCGCTAATGACTTCTACCTTGCTCTCGTGCATATCTGTAGGATAACTACGTCATCGAAGTAATGTAGTATCGAGTATCGAGTATCGTCATCGTATCATCTTTTTTCTCGTCTTTTCCTAATACAACCACTGACAAGATGTGAACGAATGATGTGTCTATCAGTTGGATACAAGACAGAATAAATGCGTGGGAGCGGATCTGCATGCATCCGTCGCTCATTTGCCGCACTCGCGGCACGCGACGGTGCCTGAGGCAGCATTTGCGCGACTTTCCATCCTAGCTTCTTTCGCCGAAAACATATGGACATAGGTTTCGTCAATAATTATCTCAAAAGACATCACGGCTCATCCATCTCGGCTGCTAATAGAAAATCATTTTCAGCAACAAAAATACGTCGGATTCTTAACGATTGCTACTTCCTTTATCGTACAATCTTTATGGTTTGGAAAATTTTGGTTCGAATAAATGAAGATGACAAAAAGACTTCAAAACGCATTCATTTTTTTGGTTCAATGAAATATTCCTCATGAAATGATGTTTTCAAATCTACAAAATAAAAGAAAACTGGTTATCTTTTTGTAAGCATCAAATAAATTGCAATATTACAACCACTTTGTTTAATGCATTTCTCCTCTCCTCTTTTTTTAACAAACAATCACAGTAAGCTGTCGCTTCTCATGTGTTTAATGCATTTACTTCACTCGTTTGAGCTTACACTTCCTTTTCTGACAGCCTAGTGATCAACAAGAATCAGATCTCTGACGAATAAGCCAATTTTGCATACTTTTTCCATTCAGCATATATCACCACAACATGAATCTTTTCTTTTTCTCCTCTACTCATCTTCTCCAGCTTTCTATAATGTCTCCTTCCCATTGTTCATAGCATTGTCTTCCCTTATACAATCCCAACTACTTAACTTGTCCGTTTTGTTGTCTTCAAATGCAATATAATTTTACATGTACCGATAAAGCCATGACGTTTGTTCTCAGCGTTTGTTTTTGATGACTGATACTTGTCTAAATAGAGGAGTCTCCGTAGTGTTTGCTCTCTCCATTTACAGCGGGCGCCTTCCGCCAGGTATCCATGACAAATTTGCTTCCGCTTTTAGTGTCCGTCCTCGTCTTTCATTAGTTTTCCCGAAAAAAAAAACGTGGAAAATATCCGACACAAGCACCTGACGCGCTCTGCCGTCATCATCGCCACCACATGCGCCCGCTGCCGCCAGCCACCACCTGCTCGAAGCGGCCATCCGTCCGTCTGTCCGTCGTCCAGCTGCCGAAGCCCGCTAAGCTTCGGGGGGTGCTAGTTGCCAAATCCGGAGCGCTTATCCGACACATTCGCGCTACTGCTCCACTTGGCCGGCTGCTACCGTAGTGGGCGCGATCGATCGCCGACCGCTGTAGGGAGGCGGCCACCCCGGCTAGAGCGCGGTACCACGATTATCGATCGGCCACGAGCTCTAGTACATGTTCTACGTGTGGTCGTGGTGGTGGTGGGTCGTGGTGCAGCTGCTGGAATCTGTCCTCGTCCTGATCATCGTCGTCGTCGTTGTCGCCGTCGCCCTCGTCCTCGTTCTCACCATCGTCCTCCTCGTCATCGTTTCGCATTCATTTCTTCTCCTCATCATCATCGAACCTACGTCAAGAACGCTACTAACTAAACTCGTTTTCCACAGCCCCCCACTCACGCACACACGCACACATCCATCACACGACACTCGCAACAACTCTTTTAGTGGTTCTTTGTTCGAGCGAGCTGAGTCGTCGTGCCCTCGACTGCGCCGTGATTTGACGACACTACGGCTGCGCTAAATGGGACTCAAGGGCTCGAAACCTAAACTCTCCAAGGAGGATTTGGAGTTTCTCAAGAAAAACACAAACTTCACTGAAGAGCAAATCAAAGAGTGGTACAAAGGATTTGTGGTAAGTGTTCGATCGTATCGCTTATTTCCGGAAATTGGCTGAAAAAAACGAAAAAAGAACGAAACGGTTTAGAAAACAATGTAGAGCAGTGACGTGTCACTAATAGTAATAGAACCACGAACGCGATATGAATCAACAGCACATAATTGATGATGAAAACTGTCACTATGTGACAGAGATTCACTTTTACAAGGCTACCACGCTAGTACTCGACAAATTAGCTCCTATAATTCAAAAATAATCGCAGGATGTAGTTCATATATTGATTTCCATAACTAAACTACCTAATGATTCACGTTGAGTTCATTGAAATTCTTATTTTTTTCAGCAAGATTGTCCAAAAGGGCATCTCACCAAGGAGCAATTTATCAAGGTTTATAAGGATTTCTTCCCATCCGGATCAGCGGAAGGCTTCTGTGAGCACGTATTCCGGACGTTCGACACTGATAATAGTGGTTTCATAGACTTCAAGGAATTCTTGCTAGCTATCAATGTGACCAGTTCCGGCACTCCTGAACAAAAACTCGAATGGGCGTTCCGAATGTATGACATTGACGGCAATGGTACTATAGACGAAAAAGAGATGATCAAAATCATTGAGGTCAGTTACTGTGTGTTCAGTTCCGTTTTTTGACTTTTGCTCTCTGCTTTTATTCGTCTTATGATTGCTGCGCTTCGCACTCATTCCTTCAGTGAGATATTTTAGTAAAAAATGAATAGACGTACTATAAAGGGTGACACTATCGAGATTAACTACACTTTTTTCCTTTTTTTTATACCTACTTCGCAAAACGTCATTATATATGGTAAGACTCGCCGTATCCATTTTAATCCCATGTTCAAGTTATCCAATGATCCATTAAGTGCTATTATTAAAAAAGCTCGATGTCATTTCACATTACCTGCTCAATCACCATACGTAAATACCACTTAATTCAGTTTTTTACGCATCAGTTAGTTATAAGAGCGCTCAGTAAATCATATGCTGAGCAAAAACCGCCCATGCCATTATCGTACTCTTGATTTTAGAGAAAAAAGACTAATTTCTCAGCACGATAGGACTAGAGAGCACTGCGGAAATTCTGTCCTCTGCTAAAATTTGGAACAAGAATTTCTAATGTTCAGACAAAAGATCTCTCGCTTCTAGGCCATCTATGAGATGCTCGGACCAGAAGTAACGAAATCAGCAGACGATTCACCACGAAGGCGAGCGAAAATGATCTTTGAAAAGATGGATGTGAACAACGACAAGGAACTAACGCTCAAGGAATTTGTAGACGGTTGTCTAGCCGACAAAGAGCTGTTCCAGATTTTGACTAATGAGGTCAAAAAATAGGCGCACAAGTGAACGGGGTGCACGACGTGGTGATGTCCATGATTGCTGTACACATTTTGTATTACCGTCGCCTAGTCAGCTAGAGTTGTTTAGATTTAGAAGATGATGTCACTAAATCAATATCTAACCAATCAACTAAAAATCAATTTCTTTGTTTGTCATCAAGAGATGTTGTGATAACCTGTTTTCATCGTGCATGACACACTGTTTGTCGCATCGAAGAGGCGCGCCCTCGTCGAACGCCCCGTTCAAATCAGCCGCCAACACCACTGTGATCCGAATCATTCCTCTACTAATTTGCCATTCTCCCCTGTCGAGTTGTTCGTATTTTGAACACCCACACTTACTTACACACATAGATATTATCCGATTTCATTGTCTGGGAGACTTATCACTACTTATACGCTGATATTTAGGAGAGAATATTTGATTTCATTCGTAGTTAATACTCGTCCATTACGTCTCATGAGATTTACTAATAGTCTGAAGTCTCTTATCATTTTGTGTAACCGGCAATCGTTTTCATTTAATGTAATTCGCCTTCCATTTGTAATAATTAGCACTCATCGTGCATCAAGCCCGTTCTCGTTTACGTTTTTGACTTATTTAGACTTTGAACATCAAAGTTTCAACTGATTTTTTTTCTTTCGCGTAACATTTATGTCACCGTTGATGTGACACGTCGTCCTACACAACCATCCCGCCACCGTGTATGCACGAAGTTTTTTTTGTGGTTTCTGTTTTCAAACACATCCCGTGATGCGATCGATTATTACATTGCATTGTATATTGATAATTATAAATAATTTAGTGACTAAATGAAGTTATCAATTATCTCTCGACAGGCTATCTCAGTCAGAAACAACAATATTGGTAAAGAAACTCACCCAAAAGATCTCTCCTGATTAAGAGGTCCCAGAGGTAAATTGTCACCCGTATGAGATTGTATAAACTATGGAGTAAGACTTGAACAACCTGAATAGGTGATACTCATTGACGCATGTGGAGGCTTTCTTTTTTCTCTATCACCATTTTTTCGCGATTCTTAGGTATGATTAACACATCATTGATGTTTAGGAATTTCTATGACGTAGATCCAAGCACTTATAAGTAGATAAAAAGGAGAACTGTCTGCTGAGATAAGTCTATTCCATGCATTTTCTGACTAATGACGTCCTGAATGCACTCCGTTGTGTTCCTGCCCATCAAATTGCGCTCTTCAACAAAAACGAAGCTCACGAAATTCAATTTAGTGTGTGAAGGAAGATGTGGTAAGTGGGGAAGGACACACACTAGTGTGAGGTATGAGAAAATGATTGAATGATAACCTCAAAACTCAAGTTCTTCTCGTAATAAGTCATATGTAGCGAAAGTCAATGCATAAAAACTACGATTTGTTGAATAATAAACGTTAATCGAATTGAATAATTGGAAATTTTCAAAATGAAATCGACTCGGAAGGACACAGTGCTCGCTATTCACCATCCTAAAAAGGAATGCTTACGTCATGTGCTAAATCTGTCCTTGGAATTATCAGCATTTTCGTTATTACCATCCTCGTCAATAGTTATGACGCACTTGAATTGCAAAAATATTCGCGACTTGTACGATTTTCCGCTAATCGCCTTTACCGTACAGAGCAGAGGTGTTAAAAAAAAAAAATCGCAAGTGTTCACAACCGAAAATAGTTCTAGGGGAACACTTGAAGGTAATAAATTTATAAGTGCTTCGGACTAAGATTGTACTAAAGCTGTATGGAGTGTATTATTGAATTTCAACAGAAATCTGGATAATGGGGTAACTTTCTAGACATTCAGTTAATCGAGAAAAGATAAACTTCCACAGTTCGGTCAACCGTAATCATCACGACTTCCATCAAAAACAGAAAACAAGACTTTATAACAAGAAATGAGTATCGTCACAAGTTCACAAAGAAAAAATATCAATAACAAAACAAATTAACAATATCAAAGGAATGAAGTGGAGCACAATTCGCACGAATTCTTCTCTAAAAATGAAACTCAAGTAAAACAGTACAGCAAATATTATTTCTTTGCTCTTGGTTTCATATCTTCTGAACAGTTGTGCAACATAATCTTGGAGCCTGGCTGTGTGTTGCCTTCGTGCCCCTAAATCAGTAAAACATTACAATAAAGTCACTACAAGACCTCATAGATCTTGAAATGTGTTGACATAAAACAATAACATAAAAGCAGAGTTATGTGAAAGTAACGGAAAAATTACTACAACTTCAAATTCCACTTTGGTAAATGCCAAAATGTTCTAGCGACAACAATAATAAAACGTCTTTTATAGCCTTGACATATCTTGTCATTGTTTGGGAGAATAACGTACCAGTGCAGACTGCTGCTAAATTAAACTGAACAAAGCTGTGGGAATTTTTTGAACTCCCAGAAGAATATGAGTTTACATCACTGAAATTTGAGTCACTTGATTTCTAGATGTTTAGATGGTGCTTAATGCGCAAAGGAAAGCTCGTATGTTCATTGTTTACTGCTGCAACAAAAACAATTGGAACCAATGTGAGAAAAAATCTATAAAAGCGAATTCTATCCCATTTTGGGACGTTTTTTCATTGAAAAAAAAAATCTTCTAGTTCTTCAAGTGGAACTATTGAGAAGTCCTTATATAAAAACATTATACTTCCGCAAAAAAAAACATACGCAAAAAAACCCGAGAACACTTTATGTAAGACTCCCACTTTCAGAGAATCGCTTCCATGTAATACGAGCTCATGTTAGGTAAGGGAATATGAGAATGTTTCGCAAATAGTTCCACAATGGTTAACTCTTGCTGTTACCTGGCATCTACTTTCAGGAGCATAAAGCATGCGACCAAAGATCTCGAGTGATTGTGACGAAGATATTCAAACAAAATATATCATCATCGCATATCAGACAAAGCAAAAACTGGCGCGAATAAGACAACAATCTAGTAACTCTAAGCGTCTATGCGATATTATCGTCTTATACGAATTAACTGAACGCTATCTGAGAAAAACGGCATTGCAGTACTAGCTCACACACATAGAAGCTTTACTTTGAAAGCTGAGGCATGTATTGAAAATCGAACAACCATTCCATACTAGAACATCTTTGTTTCTCTTCGTACCGCCACAACTAAGAACATGCATTTACTAATAAATTAATTTAACTCATAGATCAATAATAGATTCTATTCATATGTGCGTATAATTGAGATGAGCGTGGATAACTCTATTCATGAAAATATAGAATCCACGATCAAGAAATGTGCTTTATAACACACGTTACTGATTTCAATAAGTGCTAATTGCTGCATATTTACGTCTTCTCGCTAAGTAAACACAAGGTCATTGGCAGATTATTAATTCCATAATAGCTAACGTTCCGATGAGTTTCACCTTCTCTAGAGCACATAGCGCCGTATGATAGCTGCGATTACTTCGCTGGAAGTAAAGCGCTGGTTAAGCCGTTTGCGATTATATATTCTGATTTTGGGACATGCGCAAGTGAATAGTTCTTTCAAATTGTAAACTTCTTTAAAAATAGTACTTCTGGGCCTACAATTTCCTCTTTTCCCTCTTTCAGTTCTGGAATTGAACAATAAAACGGCTGTGTCAAAGAACCCAGTGCGCCCTACCTTTCTCGGGTTCCACCGAAAATTAAAACATTCTCGAGGACATAGATATCGCACTTTAATGTCACGCTCCCTTAAAAAAGTCGTGAAAAGGTTCAAAAGAACACTTCAAATTGATTTATTGTTTTAGATCGGCTGTTGTTTAACTTATCCTGTGGAACAACTGTTTTGTAACCACTGAAAATTCATATTCGCTGTGTCAAGCTACGTAATTCCTTCTACTCTCTCCCTGTGCACATATTGATGAGGCTTTTCGAAAAACATTTCCCATATGTACGAAAACGATCAAAGAAGTGGAGAGAATGTTTTTTCTACTTTTGGTACCGCTTTGTGACATGGCCGTTCTACACACGTCATTTTAAGTGTTGAAACAAGGAAACCAAATTTCGTTCGGATTCTTTAGAGTGGACTTTATGTGTTCAAGCGGTTCAATCAACAATTTGAACATTTTCCTATTCACTCATGTATAGAGTAAACAATAAAAGTAGCACAGATATAACAACTGTAGAGTGGTGGTCGAAGACTGAAAGTTGAGACTACTATCTATATCACGGACACAACGGCAAGAACTAGTACCAACATCATTCCATCGGTAACACTCATGTGCGCGTGTTACCTCCCGTACTATCCAAAAACTGAACAATCCAGTCAATCGTTTTAGAGAAGTGATATACCGAATCGACAAATTATAGACGCTAAATGGTGGTGATACATAAGGAACTCGAGGATGCATTTCAGATCTATTCAACACAACTGTGCAAAGTCTTGTAGCATCAAGAAACTTTAAAAAGCAAGTGCTGTTGAAACGCATCACACGACGCAAAAAACACATTGGTAATCGCAAGATGGATTGTCTTGTATTTCAAATAACTAGACAATTACTATATCTATGACTTACGCTATTCTATTCGTTGATCAGACCACACACCTGTTGATAATTGTGACCTCGAACGATAATGGAATGGTAGAGGCAAGATCACTAGTGAATACTAACCTAAGCGTTTTGACAGAGGTAAGTAAAGACGGGTTGGTAGTCTAACCTCGAGTCCGTACACAACTGACATTTATTACCTCCAATAAACAATGATTACGGAGACCGTTTATGTAAATCTCAAAAGCTTATTTATGGTTGAAAGTGTGGTAGAAATGTCAAGAGTTACCGTGCAGGGGCACGACTCTTTGATGATGCGAGTCCGCTATTACAGCTACGTTTATGTTTCTCACCAATACAAGTATTTCTGATGTAACCTTATGCAGAACACCAAGTTCCGTAAGATTCAATAATTATGATCTTGTTTAACCTTATTTACACAAGTTGTAAGCAGAGAATTCTGCACAGATCACAGCACTTTCTGCAATCACCACCCTAATTAATGATAAAGGAAGAGAAACTGCAATTATTCTTATCAGCGATACGTTGGACGTAGGAGAAACATCTTTGAGGTGATTCCCTTGACTGCACATTATTTCCAAACACGATCCAAAGTGAATACCGAAAACTGCAAGAAATGGGTGAGAGTCTCAAAACGGCACGTTTGAAAACCATCATAGGTTACATAGCAAACTTAAATGAAACTAACAATAACCCCGTCTTACGCAGTATTTATTTATCTTTACACACAAGGTAACAGGCTGCGTAAAAAGTTCGTGCAGTTTTGGTTTCTCAATATGATTTTTGCAATAAAATTGCATAATTTTGGCATCGTCTAACTGTGCATTTTTTGCGAACATCTTGCTACTGCCTATAGTTGCTTTGAGATGGACTTGTCTTGGAAACAAAATCTCTTGCTACTCAGACACGAATGGTGCGTTGAGGGAAATTTTTTAGCGAAGCGGTGCGCAAGATAAATGGAGATTGGGGTGATGATACAGTTGCAGAAAGGACGACCAAGAAGTGGTTCGCGAGTTCAAAGCTGGAGAGAACAGCCTGGATGATCAGCCGCGTTCGGACCGTACACAGGAAGCTTCATTAATCTCACGTGCCGCTTCACTAACACTTTACACTTCACGCCATTCGTGCATGAATATCAAGTAAATTTATTTCTAAAACAGCTCCGTGTTAAGACGAGTATAGGCAAGTTGTATGCCAAAATGTTCGCAAAAAGTGTGCGACATTGCAAAAACCACATTGAAAAACCAAAACGGCACGAACTTTTTACATAACCTATTAATCTTCACCGATGCTCGTGCATTCATCATTCCAACCTCGTTCAAGATTGAACCTATCAGCGGCTGTGGGCATCAGAAAAATAAGGTAATGATAGCTTCTATGGTAGCTTTACAGGAAAAGTAATTCCTTATGACAAGTCTAGCGAAAGTAAGCTGCCGACGACTTCTGCGAAGAAGGAATTAACTGTAATAGCCGAAAATTCAAAAGCGAAACTTGGAAACGTCCAATCCGAAGATAACAAAGGCAGGCATCAAATTATCAGTGCGTATGTTACGTCTTCACTTTTTTCTGAATAGCTTCCACAATCTGCTACGCGCATCACGAAATTGCACGATTCTCTCGAATGGAAGAGACGGTGGTTGCTCGAACATGATTGCGGTGCACCTCATCTCCTGTGGGTCTGTGGGACGACTAAATTGGTGAAACAAGTAGACCATTTTGTGTTCGTTGAAAGAATGGTAAATTTGGAACTGAGCAAATTAGTCCGCAAGAACACTCTTTGCTTCCAGTCTAATCCGCACTAAGTGCAAGACACCAAAAAAAACTGCCAATATCTTGATGGAGTTGTTGCCGTGGCACAGATGTATCCTAGTCATATGACAAAAACAGAGACGGATGCACGGAAAAAACTGTGAAGTAGAATTTAAGCGACTACCACAGACCACCATCCCAGATGAAGATAGTGAGAGGAGAAAAAAAACCGAACGGGAAATATGCTGGGATTTTCTAGTAAACACGGATCACCGACTCGTATACAAATAAGTATTGATGGGCAAAATTATTAGCAGATTCGTTTCAATTCCACTTCCAATGAAGAATGAATTTTGTACAAACATAAAATCTTACCCTGCTCCAGTCATAACCAATTGCATAAGCCATAACTTGTCCAGATGCATGAATTGCAGCGCATGTTAGCGGTAATGGTGCAGCCTCGGATGTCTTCAATTTCGTACGAGCGTCCTTATCCCACATCGAATAACGTCCATCGGAACCGATTGTCACCAAAGTGTTGTGCTGAGGATGGAACACTATATCATTCACCTGAAACATTTTGATTTCATGCTTTGTGACATGAAATGAAAAGATTTGCATGCGATGTAAAAGATTGCTCCCCTCCACAGATGTAAAATTGTTATACCAACCTGAAATTAACGACATAAGAAGAAAACACAAATCAGTACGAATGTGCTGGTTTCCCGTTGTGATTTCTCAACAATGATTCACACTGAACACCATGTAATGACACACTTATTTTAGCTTCTAGTAATGATAAGTAACGTAGAGAATTCAAGCTAACAAACTGCCGCAATCACAGGATAAATGAGCTTTGAATTGTCCGCATAAAACCTAATCGTTATATCAAGTCAGTAAACAATTCGGTTACTAGTAAAAAAAGCCCATTCTCAATAGATAATCCTAAAAGGAAGGACAATTGAGGAAAATCTCGATATGAAAAGGCTGTCCAACAAACAGCATAGTAAGTAACCTTTGTAGAGTGCGCTAAATTATTGAGCGTCCGAAGCAGTAGAGCTAAAACTTTGGCTGTGAATAAGTCTCAGTAACAACACAGCGTAAGTTTGTTAATGAAACGACGTACTGATAACGTTTATATATATATATATATGTATATATATATATATATATACGAAAGCGACATGAGTTTATTTTCACCGTTAGCTAATCTTCTTTTCATAAACTCTCTTCTGCTGTTCTTTGACAATGAAGTTTTGTCAGAAAATATAACATTTGACAAACCAATACTTATGTTATATAACTGACTTCAATCCATATGAATGGAGATCAAGTTGGTCCTTATCTACAGAAACTTAGATTCATCAGTGTAGAAGGTCTGCACCGGTGATACTATTGCAGTTTTAGCGGGTGGTATTCCACGAAGGGTAAGATAGAGATCAACGTAAATAAAACAGATCTTAAAAAAAGTCGAGCCGTTTTTACTGATAAGTGAAGCATTGTGTGAATTTCCACTCCATTGCTACAGCGTAATTCCGCCGTGAGAACGCCTCGTTGACTTGAAAGAGGTCTTCAATTTGTTCACTTAATTACAGTAGACAGTGGGTGAGATAATAATGCCGGGTGAAATAGGCCGCTAGTAATTGCTGTTACACGGAAACCACCATACCTACCGCGGACGATGTTCGCGTTTAGAATCACTTTATATAGCGGAGTCTGTCGGGATATAAGAATTAGACATTGCAAGTGAAGTTAGAATAACGTACTTACTTCTCATCCAAAAAATGAGTGAGCCACTTCTAAGTCCCGCTGTGATACAGAAGTTGTGCACTGATACTGACATACAATGAGTCAGAACTGATGCAGAATGCGTTTGATAACTCAGAGTACAAGCCGTTTGGACAAAGATATCGCATGTTTGGAAAACTCATTGTTAATTATCACACGAAGATAGGCGATAAATTTTGGTTGAGAGTGTATGAATCCAGCTCTTCTAGTCACCGCAGTAAAGTTGATCCGAGACTAATTGGTTGCCGTATGACCAAGAAAGTTCTCCAATAATCGTTATTTCAAAATCGTCATCTCAAAAAACAACGTACAACGCAAATGTTCTGGAGCGCCTAAGAGGTCAAACTTGAAGTTTGGAAAAACTGAATGTTGACCAAGGATTGAAGTTTATACGTTTAGAGTGAGAAGTAAATTCGAATATTCTCCGCAGAGTACAAAATTATAGCCAATTTGAAGAAAAATGGAAGCCATGAAATGAACCATTTTCAAAATTTGTTATAGTACTGGGGACGTCGTAGCCGAGTGGTTGTGATGCTCGTCGCGGCGCGCGTGAAGCCGAGCTCCACCTCTCCAAACCTCTACGGCAGTCAACAACAACATCCTATTGAAAGCCCATGGCCAGACTATTCTCATTTGCACAAACTGAATGCTATAAGTATTGGGATCCGCACAGTGAAAAAAACGGTGAGAAGACCGAATACAAAAGCTTCAAATAAAGTAAAAATGTTATTGAATTTGGCTCATATTTGTGCGGTGTCTTGTAAGGCTATTACTTGAGCCTGTGTTCTCTTCTTTCCTCATCATTATTGTGAGTGTTGGTGGAGTATGATCTTCTCCAAACCTCGAGATAATCGTGCTATAGTGTACCATGTTTTTTCCTCAGAGCGTCGCCTAACCTTGTGCATCGAACGAAATTTTTTATGTCGCAGCAAATTTTTTGAGAGTATCAGCAAAGTCTGCGATTAGTTTTGCTGAGGAAAGTGTAAAAACCAGATCTACAAGATATAAAACGATTGAAATAAGTGCGCGATTGCAAGACACGTAAAGATGAATTACTTAAGTGACCAAATGATTATTGTGAAAATCGCTGCTAATCTAACAAGTATTGCAACATTTATTGTCTCATAATGCATTTCGACTGACTGGCAAATAGCGCTTCTTTGTGGATCAATGTTATATAAAGTAATAACACCAGAAATTAAATGACATAGGCCCCTAGTAGAAAATCTAACAAATTGTTAGCTATTACTAAAGCTGCCAAAAAGAAAAGCAGATCAGGGGTCATACACTGTATTCTCAAAGCTTCATAAATGCTCTTTCGACCGTGAATGCGGTGTTACGCACTCTTTGGAGGAGTGATAAAACGAAATATATACTATTGCTAAGAAGCGATTGCTTGAAGCACTTCTATAAATGCTCCAACACTTAGAACGAAAATAAAAAGAAACAGAGTCATAGAATAACAAGAACTCCGATAGTGCAATGGTTAGCAAGCGCCCTCTGTAATGATAAAACACGGGTATAACTTTCGCCCGAGGTTCACAGTTGCACATCATTCAACATTATTCGATATAAGAATAAACATCTTTTCATAATGATGTGAGAAATTTAAGGACCTAAGACACACACAAACCTCTAAAATCGAAAGAATCGATTTGAGATGAATATATCAACTTTCGTTCTACCTCAACCATATGTTTTCTCCTTGACTGGAAAAACGTCTCACATTTTCTGATAAGTGTACCGAGTAGATTAAGATTAAGCACAGATTAAGAAAAAGCATATAAGAAGATGAGCAAGACTAAATCATGAAAATGTTGTTCGACTAAAGATGTCCGTTTGACCACACCTCTTAGCTCGCTTTATGACTGAGCGAAATACAGAAACGCGACTTTCGCTGGATGGAAATAGATGGCGCTACAGCCCCTCTAAGAAATATGGACAATAACTACAGAGCATTCAAACGAAACACATAAGTGTTCCTTGCAGCAAGTCATAATCAACAAATAAACCTTCGGAAGTGCTTCTAATCCATTTGCAAAAAAGCGTAGAGTTTTGCTTGGACGCGTATCTGCTCGTTTCATACGAAGTGGTTACTTTTGTGAGCACATGATATCCAGTGATTTTTTCACCGGACACATCTTTACTAGACCTTTTGTAGTCATTCAATAGCTTGTAGAACACAGATTTTGTGATGAGGATCGTCCACGTAGGCCTACTAAGTGCGTTTTACTACCAAAAGTATTTTTACTGGGAGATAGTAATGCTTTAGAAGAAAGTATGCAGCATTGAGTCTACGATCTATGGCACCGCACACAGGGTTTGGTATTATGTCTGGCAAGTAGCTTGCTGGCTTCTGTTTTTCAATCAGTAGGTTACTTCTGCGTACGGTATGGAACGAAAGGAATCAAAACTAAACGGTGGATATTGTATATTTGTTTGTTAACAACAGACAACTCCCTCAACACACTAACGACGAGGCAGCTCGTATAGGAGTCTCACCATTTCCAATGGTACATTTTGGTGCACAAAGATTTTATGCTACACGTCGTACGCGAAAAGATGCTTTCTTAGTAACTTTCCACTTGATTATTAGAAAATTTACTTTGCTCAATTTGCTCTTCTTGGCAGAGAAGTCTATAGCAAATATCAAAAGATATTTCAATGATAGAACAGCTTTTATTGGAATAGTAAGGGCTATCCACATCTAATTTGACAAGCTTCCGACTGATTATAAAAAATTCAGGAAAATTCTTTTGTGCACCAAGACAAATCATTTGAAAAATGAGGCTTCCATAGAAACCTCACTTTCTTTTACTTTGCATAATCCACTCTGGCCTTAACCGAGGTTGGCACGCCAGGGTCATACACCGGTGTGTCGGCATTGTAGCAAGGAGGGTGACGGCACAGTGTCCAATAACATTGTGCCATCACCACTCCAACCCCGGAGAGATGAAAGGCTTGATAAGTCTTAAACCCTATGGGCAGGAAAGGAGAGAATATCATTGAAGAGACTTCCATTCCGATGGATCTCGGCTGATAGAACAAAATTGATCCATGGCATCGACTGTTTCTAAAACCTCGCAATAAACATTCAATCTAATCTAATTTTTTAGGAATGTCGAGAAAAATCAAATACCCATTAATGTGGAGTGCTGCGCAAAAACATTTGCGTCAGTCAGGATTCGAACCCAGATCTCACTCTTTCCGGGAGCGTATGCTATCCGTCGCACCACTGACGCTCGTTTTGCACAGCACTCTTTTTACGCTACAATGCGTTGTCTGTCAACAGTCAACCGTCGACGGTCTGGCGGGGCAGCCCTGACGGCACTGAACCCTTTTATGTTGACAGATATTGTGTATCGATAATCAGTCAGAATTTTCCGGGAGCGTATGCTAACCGTTGCACCGCCGACGCCCGTTTAAATGAATTAAATGTTTATTGCGAGGTTTCAAAAACAATCAAGGCCATGGATCAATTTTGTTCGACCAGCCGAGATCCATCGACTGAGAAATGGTGATGGCACAATGTCATTGTACACTGTGCTGTCACCACGTACGCTTACCTCCTTGCTACAATGCAGGACTCAGTGTGGGGCGTGGGTCACTGACGAGGAGCACGAGACATCTGAAACACCGGTGTATGACCCTGGCGTACCAATCACGAGTAAGGCTTTGAACATTCCTAAAAATAAGAAGACTTTTTCTTCGCACTCAAGTGACTGAGGTGGTTCAACACATGCGGACAAGAGCAGAAGATCGTGTTGAAATCACGGAGGGTGGGAAGCCATAGAAAATTAATGCGTGCACGAAGTAATAACACGATAATCTGGAGAGACTAGTGCGCTGCGCGATTTTCCCAAGTCCCATGGATCAATGTATGTACTTTTTATGCACACTGCAATCGTATTTCAATGACACTCTTTCGAAAGGCACGTCAGAGAGAATAGCTGTGGTCTTGAAAGGGTTAAAAATTCTACTAAGGAGGTTCCACATCAAGAATCACACACACATCATTTCTTTCCATCAAAAGTCACAAATTACATGAATTAGAATTATGTCTTTATTTAATACCGTTGGAAAACCAGTACAGCTCTTCAGCAGCAAACTGAAATATACATTTTAACTTGAAGAAGAATCGATTTTGAAAAGCACAGTTTTGCCAGCTGAATATAGGCTTACTAGCTCATCAACATATTATTCTGAGTTTCTGGAGTCCGTGAATGAAAACTTTCCGATATAGTTGCTAGTGTACTCCGAAAAATTGAGAGTTGAAAGTAAGTCAATTATTGTGCTGATTGAAGCAGAGCTTTGCATCATAAACCATGGAATTGTGCTGCAGTGTTCATGCGTATTTGTACAAGATGACTGAATCCTTTCCACTATTCAGTATTCACAGCAAATGTTCCACATCTTAACTCATTTTGTAGTCACAAAATCTAAAACGAACAAACGTATTGAACTGCTGAATGGACACTGAGAATGTATGAAGCTAACAAGAGAAAGCCTGAAGAAAACCTGGTTTCCATTGTTGAACGTTCAAATATACCTTTTGAAAGCGGCAACATTTCGAAGTGGTAATAGAAAGCTGAACAGTGGAAACACATTGCATTATTTTTCTCTCATCCCTAACACACGACAAAGGCACTTTTATCGATATGTACCCAACAGCTAGAACCGTAAGCACGGAAAAGAAAGTTAATATACTTAAAACAACAAATAGTTACCTGATAAAAGACTGATAGTAGCCAATCCAGCCAGTAAATTTATTCATCTATGCTGCATAATTTTCTATCAAATTAACATAAAAAACCATCCACAGTGGAACCTAACAGATGCACCTTGAAAGCCTCGGCAGTCATCCTATTTCTAATTTCACTTTTATAAACATGTTGTTGATAGAATACTAACACTGTTATCATTATAAGCTAGCTGACTTTACAAACATAAAAAATGATGAGGTCAAGGTATATACTGACAAAAATATGGTTGCGTATTCACTGAAAACGTTGAGACATCCATTCATGGGTAATATTGACTCTAATTTAGTAATGTAAGATATTGATAGAAGCCGTTTTGAAAGTTTTGATTCAAAAATACTGTTCTCAAATCAAAACTTAATAAATGCTGATAGAACGACAAGATTTCATAGACTCATAACTCGAAAAAGAATTGCTTCATGTTGTGGGAAAAATTGCATCCTACTGGACAGGATCTTATTCGTCCATTCGTTTCGCCTCTCAAGATGTAAGAGACGACAAGAAAAAGTGAAAAGATAAGATTGACTGTCACAAATCAGAATTCTACTCGAGTTCACTTAAAAAACCTGTTTCCAGCCGACATGCGCTTGCTTAAAAATCGAAAACAAAAACTATTTCTGACTAAGCACCATCGAAGTCCATGCATGTCGACGAAAGGTGCCAACACGCACAAGCACGAACACACAAGGTCAAGGTTTACGTAACTTTCAATTCTGAATAAACGTATCTAATTAGGTCGAAGCTAGAACTGCTCAATAAATTATATAACGACAGCGAAAGAAGTGCCGCAAGAGGAAAAGCTGCTGTCAAATGATAGTAAGAACACCAATGTGAAGTGGATTGAATATGAAAGTAACAGCCTCTCAAGCAGGAAACAACATCTGGTACAATATTTTACAACTATTAACAATTTTTTAAGATTTTAGATATGTCCTTTGCTCACATCTCGCTCAACGACTTTTAATTGTTTCTAATCATTCAATAATTCACATCACATACAAAAGATTGTGTGAAAAGTTCATGGCGCTTCGGTTTTTTATATGATTTTCGCAATGAAATTCTATGATATAGTATCGCTCAATTGCGCATTTTCTTATAAACATTTTGATATACAACATACTTACATTTGCTTCAAGATGCTGCCTTAGAAACAAATTTGTTTGCATTCGACTTGTTATTGGAGATCCTCTTCGACCATCTCAAGAACAGCTTGGCGGTCAACAAGTGACCGTAGACGGCCCGAGCGCGACCGATTCTCCAGACTGCTCTCGTCATAAGCTTCATTAAACTAGCGAGCCATCTCACTAGCATTTTCCCCTGTGCGCCATTCGTGCACGAGTAGCAAAGAAATTCGTTCCCAAGACAGTTCCATCGTAAAACAAGTATTAGTCAGTTGTCAGTTGCATACCAAAATGTTCGCTGTAAAAACTGCAATTGAACGATACCAAATCGAATTTCATTGCAAAAATAATACTAAAAATCCAAAACGTCATGAAATTTTTACACAACCTATCACATATATATAATATAAACGCTAGGTACCTGCCCATTACATGGCGACAAGTTGATATTCGATCCCATTCGCTAAGAAAGTATCTTCATAGGAGTGTTAGTGATCATTTGAAAGCTTAAATCTCTGGCTAGAACTGTACATAGCTGGCTTTCGAAACACCCTTTTATAATGCTGTAAAATCTAAAATCTCATGTTACACATGACCACGCGTTTTTTTTCTTATTTCGCTATATTTCGCTAGACAGAACTCCCTCGTCAAACTGCACACCTCACCGGACGGAGCTTTTTCTTAGGACTTTCAGTAATCAATCATTCAAGCGTGAGATTCAAGGATTCCAATGCTGGTTTATATTCTGAGAGTTTTAGTACAGGTTAGCAGGAAAAATGAGACTGATTCACAAACGCCATCATGTGTTCTTTGCTCAATTCAAGGGCCGCCGGGGTGGGCGGCTAATGGGCTAGCGCGATGATCAATCGATTTTCTCATATGAAAATGCAGTGTTTGTTATTCGCATAGGAATTGTTTCGACGCGAAAGATACTCTAGATTAAACGGATGACTCTGATACTACAAGATTTTCTCTATACGTTCATGTGCTTTTCGTGCTTCCAGCTAAGTAATAGTTGAACTGCGCAACCGATGTGAAACATAATTTTATTTATGATTTTACAGCGTTATAAAATGTTCTTTTGGAAAGACCAGCCACGTACAGCTCTAGCCAGAGACTTGAGCTTTCGAATGAATGCTAACATTCCATGTAAATCTTGTCCAGCGATTGCGGTCAGATATTCATTTGCCGCCATATAATGGACAAGAACCACACTTTATATCTAGACACATACATATGTGTATATGTATACATGTACATGCACGTGTATATGTATGCACATATGTATATGTATATATACACATATAATATATGTATGTAAATTTACTCGCTACAAAATCGTGGAAATCTTATCTGCAGCTTCGATTTGCTATGTGTTTACAAATTAACACGCGCATGAAAGATAATTTCGCTCAAAACAAATAAATGGTTTGCTAGCCGTCCAAGTGTCTACTATGTCAAATAAAACTCAGAAAAACTACAATGTTGAAAAACCAAAGACCAAATTAGAACATTACCCCAAAAATCTCTTGAAACCCATTGATAACTTCTGCCGATCGATGGCACTTGAAAGTGAAATTGTCTTTGGGATTGGCTGTTTCCACGTAGTGAATACCAACACGACCTTAAAACAGCCAGTATCAGCAAAAAAAAAATCACAAATAAATGATAGAAGAAAACTTTCAACGGATTTTATAATTCCAGGAAACTTGGAATGTGTTAATCTTGTGGTAAAAGTATGACAGTATCTCTGAGAGATTTATTGATTATCTTGAAAACAACCAATTTCATTTTATCTTCATTGTTATGTGATCTCACTTAGGTACACTGATTGTTCAAGTAAAAATTTGTGCGACTGCCTTCAACAGTAACTGGAGAGCCTGTAAAAAAACAAAACGATATTCGAGAGAAGCTATTTACTATGCATGTATCATGCTTTATTCGCTGAAGTTATGAAAAGAAAGCGTATCAATTTGACTTTTCGAGGCTATGAAGAAGGCGGATCGTCAATACGCTGACAAACATAGTATTGGATAGATATTGCTATTAAAGCCTTCATATTTGCTTTTGAAAAAAGTGAATTAATCAATGTCAAAGTTGATTGGAAGTCACTCCAAGGAATCATTTTAAGTGTACAGAACTCCGAATTCTCAAAAAAAAAAAGTAAAAAGAGTTCGTGTACCAGAATTTAGTTAACCATGATAAAGTAAGTAACTGATAAAAAAGTGAGAAATCCCCAAACATAGCGGTTCACGATGCAAAACAACGAATCGAATGGAACTAGTTCGATACGCATAATATAAAAACAGGGTACATGCTTTGAGAAAAAGGAAAAAAAAATGAAGATTCCGGTTCAACTACCTCCAAGGTAGATCAGGCTCTTATCTCGTCGGGTTCGCCTAATTGATAGCGCATATTTATGGTGAAGACTTAGGAAGATTTCTTAGGCATACAATTTGGGTTCCACAACAAAAAAAGTGGTGTGCGCGTGGTTAGGAAGCGTATAAATTCGAAAAGTCTGTCCGACTAACTAGTAGCGATAAAGGTGGGGAACTTGCTTTAATCCTGATCAGCTGGATATTGGAATAAGAGAGAAACGTTTCTAAATTATTACATTCTGATCACATTGTGAAAAAGATCATAGAAATCATTACCGAAATTTTGACAGAGAGTGGCCAACAAGGTAAAGCAACGTATTTAGAATTTTCGAATATCTCTCATTCAAACATAATTTACCACCTGGTCCTATCCTACACTTCTTCGTTCAAACAAATAAGCTCACTTCTTCCGATGGTTTTGCATCCGTTGAACTATAATTATTTGAGATTAGACGCACTATGCGATGATCACGCGAACCAAAAGATAAAATAACATGGTTTCTAAACTTCATCCTCATCAAATTGTCAGAATTCATGTCAATTCATTCACCTAATACTAAACTGTGGACGCGGAGTAGCACAATGGTTGACTATACAGTGTACCAATAAGCAAGTTGATAAGAAAGGTGATATAGTTCGACCTCTCGCCCCACACTGTCATGCATTCAATCAACAAACGCCTTAGCTAGGGTTCCTCCAAAACATCAGGGAAATTCGGACGACCAGCATTTTATGACATCTAAAATGAGAATGAACCCTCAAACAACAGCTAAGCAACACAGAAATGTTCGAAGATCTTTGTGGCGGATGAATGTGAGGAAACGAATCAAATGTGAGAAAAGGTGAGATCTTCACGGTAAATTGTCCACGAGTTATAGAAAAATAAAAAGAAGTAACAAAATATTTCTAGATCACCTATAAAGCCTACATGTAGGCAGTTCACATGTAATGGAATCATTCAGAGTTACCTCACTTTAACAAACGTTTCGAATGACTCTTCAATGCAGGCTATTCTCAAAAGCTCTAGCATACCAAGAAAAAATAAGTATGTATTTCATTTTTAATTATCGATACAACAGATATTTACTGCCTAAAATAGCGTGCAATGCAGAGAAAAGAGGACTAGCCAACAACGAATAGTACGAGACCATGTCATCGCTTATATGCCTAAGATGGAAACTCCAGTTAATGATCAGCAACCGTACTCTACACTCGATAAAAAGATGATAGTTTTACTCTATTCCACACAAGGATAGATGAACAAATGTCTTGATTTGTTAAATAGATAGTTAAGGTATAAAAAATTCTAACGAGAAAACCCTAAAGAGAATTGATCATCATTACCAAACATCTGAATAAAGATCTCATAAAGTGGCTATGATAAAATAATGACGAAAGGTGAACAGTACTGTACTACTGCAACAACTCTCCTAACATTTTCCGCATATAAAAAAGCACTTATCAAAACCATGTACCGAATTGTAAGAAATGTACGCACATGAGAAGAGGAGAGGAGGGAGTTGCTAATTTTAGCACGAAAAGTAGCCATTCCTCATGGCCATAAAGCAGCAGCCACTAATTGGATCAGGAGGTAGGCATGTACTCCAAAACATGTTGAACAGATGAATGCGATATCTTTAGTACCTTTTACATTAAACGAAATGAATATCGCCTTTAACAAAGCGGTCTTGAGAATACTGTGCCAGGTATTAAACTTCCACCTAACCTAGAGCCCACATTCAGGCCGCAATCGTCTCTAGATTTTATATAAAGAGGAAAAACTTATGATCTGCCGGCGGCATAGTTGAGCCTGCATGAGTTCATGTACAACAGACATAATCTAATAGAAGGTACTAAAGAATACATTGATGAAAAGGATAGACCACTGCGAGCTCGTACAAAAGAATATCTAAATAGAAAACTGAAAATTCGATAAAGTACTCCCCCGGGTAAACATAGACGCAAGCGCATATCTGTGATGCTTCTGAAAAGACTGTTATGGCTCAAGAGCAGGAAATAAAAACGCACAAACTTCTTACGGTATTTTGAAAGAGCTTCAAAAGTTCGAAATGAACCAGGAAGGAAGAGGACCCATTATCATAGGTGATTCGAATTCTTTTTTGAAATTAATTTCTTGATACGGATGAGTCTGAATCGTCCTTTCACGACAACAATATAAGGATGACACGGTCTTTCAAAAGTTGGTGCGTGGACGCAGTAGCTAGCTTGTACTCGAGTATTTTCAAAGAATCGCGTTCAAGAACTTCGAGATATTCCATTGGCTTTTTATTAGCCCTTTTTCGAGGTTTGATATTGAATATTAGTAGTACTCGTAAGCTTCGACAGTTTCGCTCATCACATCAGTACCACACGCCCCATGTTATAGTAGCAGTGGGGGAACATGACGGTAACTTTTGAATATAATAGTCGCAAAACTTCCATTGAAAACAGAACGGTGCAACAAGCGATATTTCACTTGACAAGCACTGTGGGATGTCCTTTTTTTGCTACTCTTAGCATGGGGTGTGTGGAATTATGATACGACATACACATGCCGCTAACATACATATCAAATCTCGAAAAAGTTATAAAAAGTTAATGGAAATATATCGACATTCAGAAGCTGTTTGAAAACCGCCGTCTTCTCTATAAATGTCGTCAAGGACTAGTCGCGAATCCCACTTAGGAACTGAGATGGTGTGATTAGGTCTAAGACCACATTTCCAACTCAGGAAGAAGGACAGGTTTGGTGAGTCTGGGGCGCTTTCGAACCAGAACCGCGCCGTGACGACCGGCGCCATTATTATAGCGTCAGTTACATGGATTACATCACATAGAATAGGACCAGAGTTCGAAGAAGGCGAACTCGCTGGAACTTCAGTGATCGAATGACAACAACAACAATAACTGATACCAATACCGAGTCAGCTCAACAATCGCAGTTCGGGAGATTTACGTGATCAATAATTGATGCTGAGATTTACTGAAATTCGGTCTTTTGAGTTAACCCAGAAACAAATTGAGCTAGCGCAGCAACTGGTGATATCCTTGAGGACAAAGTATTTAAATGGACTAAACACCCACACAAATCATTACACCTGGCGGTAATGTTTAACGGAACCAACGAACCGAACAAAACACGTGAAGATCATATAGAAATATACTTATGACATAGACATACATATGCGTATATAAGCGTATATATATATATATAATATACTATTAGCATTACGATTGCACGTACATATATAAACACGAGATGTCGATAATCATTTACTATGCATACGTACATATATGTATGTGTAGATGTACATATACACATATACATGACTATGTATATATATGCATACATATGTACATATATACGTACACATACATATACGAAAAAAAAGATTTTTTGGTATTTGTCCATTACGAGGCGACAAATGAAAAACCGATCTTATTAACTGGACAGGAAGTTTACGTAGGAGTGTCAGTCATCATTCGAAAGCTTGGATTTCTGTGTAGAGCTCCATGTGGCCCATTTTTTGAAACGCCCTATTATAATACTATAAAATCCAAAATAAAATTATGTTTCGCACGCAGCTGTTTTTTTTTATCTCGCTTATATTTAGCTGGACAAACTCATTCCTTAAAAAGAACTCGAAATGTGTTTGGTTCTTGAAAAAACTCTTTTGATAGCGCTGTGAAAAAAAAGGTTTGTGCTTTACGTCTCGCCGGACAGAACTCTTTCCTTAGACTATTAGTAATTATTCAATAGCGTAAGTTTCAGTGGTTTCAAAGCTGTCTTATTTCATGAAAATATAGTCAGCAAGAAAAATAAGATAGAATTTTACATTTTTGGCGAGGATGTTTATTGATTAGTCCATGGGCTTAGGGCAAATTGATCGCATGATCGATGCTCTGGCCGTAGGATATGTGGGATGTGACTCGTTATTCAGTTTTTTCTCCGCATCGAAAAAACTCCAGATAGAACATTGACGTAGATCTTACGAAAGTTACTCTACACGTCGATATGCCTTTCGAGCGCAAATTATATGCGTGATTTGAATGAAGGCGAACGACGGAAGTGAAACATAATTTCTATTGTGGAAGCTGTGGCGTTAGAAAAGGGCCTTATCGAAAACCGGCGGCGTAGGGCGTAGCCAGAAAGCTAAGCTTTCGAATGATTGCTAACACTCCTATAGAAAGTTCCTGTCCAACGAATGAGATCAGTTTTTCATATGTCGCCTCACCTTGTAATGGAGAAGTACCGATTTTTTTTGTTGAAGACGTATGGTTGAAGCCGTGTCTATTTCAGTCAACGAAGTTTAAAATTGTGTTTAAATCTTGAAAGGAAATGTGTAGTGGTAGCACGCGCCCACGGTATGGGTGAAAAGCGAGTTTGACTCCCATCTTAGGTCGGCTTTTTCCTCACCCTCTCAACTCTCTTCGTGCTTAAATGATTGATGGGGAAAAGGATAAACTGCAAAATTCAGCTTCTGAAAAGAAATATGCTAATGAACAAAGCAGATAAAGGTAGATGGTCTTCTGACTCCATAAACTGCGTTACATTCACACCCAAACAATTTAATGAATATGGAAACGATATGGAGGAGGAACTGTGCAAATGAGATAGAGAAACGCAGGCCGCGTTGTGGCCTCCTGAAGAAGACATCAATCAGTTTATGGGTCTCTCATTTTTGATACCTACGGCTTTAGTATGCAGCTGGAAATTACACTTCAGCGACGTCATGAACGTGACATCCAACTACGCAGCACCTGAACAATATGATATACATTATAATCGGCATACACTATACTCAGCTTACATAAGTGGCTCGGATCTCTGAAAAATGTCTTTACTTCGAAAACAGTGCAATGAAAAGGAAACATAAATCGGGTGGTCACGCAATGAGAAAAAGTGACAACAAAGGAACGAGAATAATGTATTAGGATCTAATAAGTTGAACGACAACCTATACGATGGGCACACGTGTAAGCGCTTCCCGCCAACCAGGTGCATTTGTGGCAGGAAACGATTTCTAGATTACGAAATGGAACTTGTAAACATCACCATGGAGAACCTTCGCGTGATGAAGTCATAAATGGAAAATGGTTATGAGACACCCACTACTCGTTAACATGAGCAATTCAAGATTAGTATATCAATACATCTCCAAAGTTTAAGCGTTCAATTACAGTTCGAAACTTTAGTCTGGTTTAAGGATGAAATATTCTCACTTTTTCCCAAAACGAACCGTCAACTCAAACATGAACCTCCAGTCAAAAACCACATTTTCATATATACTCATGCATAATCTTTTCACATATAGTTTTTGTCGCAAGAAAGTATTCACTAGTACTAGTATGCAGCTTTTCATGCCGCGTGTTACTTTGTAGTTAAAGAGACAATAACACAAACTAAAAAAAAAGCTCAAAAGCTCTGAAGTTTATTTCTAAAGCGCGTGTGGCACAGTGATTGGAGGTGCTCTGCGTCGCACATATGGTCAATGGTTCGATCACATCACGCGTTCATGATTCATCAGGGCAGCCATACCTTCGCGGTCGGTAAATTGGCATCAGAGAAGTTACAAAACTTATCTGGGAGAATAAGCAGCACTGACTCGATACAGCAGTAGGCCACAGCGAGCATTGTAAAAGCCAGATATGCATTCAATCACCTCAAACGAAGTTGAAATTTGAAGTCGAATGCATGGTACACCCTTAGGGATTGATCAACCCCAACAGCTTTGTCCTTTTGATGTTTTTGTCTTTTAGTATTTGTACTTCAACACCTTCAAGGCCCATGTTTACATAGCGTAAGGGTTTTAGGACAGAATATCCGTCATCCATGTATCCTTCTCTGATTTGCAGCCATAAATATACTACTATGCCGCATGATGTTCACAGCAAATATTTCGATATGTTAAGCTCGCGGCGTACATTTTCGCTCAAAACGAAATGACAACTACCAAAGAAATGACATCAAAATCCGGCTTCACAATGTTTCATGGGGTTAATGCGCGAATTCTCCAGGAGATCAAAGTCAAATGTCGGTCACAAGACAAAATATTAGAAAATGTTAAGTTGAAAACGATAGGAAGATCTGAAGCGATCAATTAGATGGTCAGTGAAGATCATGATTAAGTTTTCTGAACAGCTACTCTCTTAATTAGATATACATGCCGATGTAATATCCTAGGCTGACATCGGCCCCAAACCCTTAAAATCACAGACAGTGCTTATTCAACATAAAATAGGGTGACTTCTTGAACAGTGTTTCAATATTCCTCCCGCTTACAAGCAGATTTTGAGGAATGTATATCAAAATAAACTTGGTAGACGACCTTGAGGGTCTCTCACAGTAAATCTCATCACTTTCACACATGATATAACATTCGCATTGTTATATTAACACAAATATAGCGCGTCACTGATTAATTACAGTTTTCTCTCCCATCCAATCCCATGAATATAAGCGAATACAAAAAAAAATTGCGCGACTCGTGTAATTAGTTCAAATAATGTTAGCTCCAAAGGCATTTGTAATATACTTTCATTACCTTTTCTGCTTTTTATACATAGGAGCATTTATACATGAAAACTAATAAAATTACGGTGACCAATCTCTAAAGGAAGCGCCTTGCATTTGAAATCATTAAGCATTGTTCGAGATTTGAGTGTGTATCTAGCCTTCAAAATGGATTGAGAGTTGTGTGGCGATGTATGAACTCAGTGTTGCCATCGCCTTTCAGATAAATTTGACAGTGATTTACCGAACCCGGGGATGTGAGGCTTGAGAGCCTGCGACGCGTAATCATAGTAAGGACAACGTATTTACTGCAGGGCAGCTCTAACCATTGCGCTAAGGGAGGCTTTTCGCTCACTGTGTGAGAAGTCTTTACACTGACAAGAGAAGTTCTTCTTTCTCGAGGGTATTGTGAACGTTTCACAGTATTATCAACCAAATTGTCAAAACGTTAGCGGAATATTGTAGGCCAAATATTACTAACAATATAGTTCATATAATGCGAGCTGGTTGACAGTGGTTCGCCAATCATATTAGGGTACAGAACAGAAAATAGCCAAAATTTGCTGTCGCATAAATTCTTTCGTATTTCGAGACTTTTATGGATTAAATTGCTGAATATTTGATGAAATCAAGTAATCATCAATATAATCACCATCATATCCAATTATATACAACAATTTGCTCGGTGAAGACGGACGCTGACCTTTTGAAAAGAATGAGGCTGACGATCAAAGAAGTCGGTGGGTCACATTGAATTAGTTGCAGTCTGAATTTCTTCTCCCGCAATTCTTGCTTCAGGGCGCAGAAGAGATGATGTATCGATGGAGCAATGTAAGGTTTACGATGGATGTGGTACCGTGGTCCAGCACAGTTCATCCAAGATGTAGCAAGTTGACTTTTCAATTTGCGGCCAAAGTTTACTCTTACGAAAAGAGACACTGAGCCGTTCCGGATGGATCTCTTGCACACTGCTGCGGCGAACTTCCGGTGTTGCTCCACGCAGAAGTTGGCGATTGATTGTCTGCTTCTTGCCGAACAATTCCCAATACAGCGCATGCCTTGTTGATCCTAGAAAAAGCGGGAGCGTGATTATCCAAGCAATCACCTTTGGCTTCGATTCAGCTGGAGAGCTTTTGCCGCGAGGCGGATAGCATGGTGCGTGTTGTTCTCAGTAAACCCAGGACTCAGCTCCAGTGATGATCGACATGAGAAAGTTATGCCTTTGCGGTTGCAGCAGAAGACTTTTGAAGATAGTCACGCGTGGCAACGCCGTCGTAGTCGGTCAACACATGAGGTGTCCATTTAGACATTAGTTTGCGGAATCTCATTTCGTTTATATGGTTTATATGCGGAGCGATAGTGCTACGGCCGCCTAAGTCTTTGGCTGGAGCTACCAAAACATACTCCAACATACCACAGCTTTTCGGCAAGAACCCGATTTTTTCACAGAAAAAAAAAACGATAGTGCTTAGGAAATCATGAGACAACTCGATAGATTACGATGGCGTTTGATTTGACACTGCTAAATTGACTAACTACACCTTCCATTTCTATGGTTGTTTACGGCTATAAAGCATAATTCTGAAATTTTTCACATTGATATTGATATCGAGTAATTAAAGGCTCAAATGCGTACACAATAAGAATGAACAACGTTGTGGAACCACTATCCTTAAATTATTGCAAGAGCACAAATTGAAGTGCAGATGGAAAGACAGCTACGACATGAGACAGTAATTTCGGAAGATTGTTTCAGCACAACGCCCAAAAACTTCACAGAATTTTCTTCGTGAATACCAGCCGGGATAAACGAGAAGAAAATATGACGGGTCATTGCGCATAAAACGAGAAAAACATTTGCTCACCTTCTATTGAACCTACAGCAAAACCACAAGGCATTGAATTCGTCTTATCCTTGAAAATCGAAACACATCTGTGCTGCAAGTATAACAAGCTATTCTAAATAATAATAAAGTTGCAAAATAAAATTTGAAATAAAAAATCAATAACACATAATAATGGCCGGACCGACTGTCAAAATTCGAGTCAAGATATAAAGTTTTGAGTCCATTCTCACTATTAGAATTGGAAATGAAAGAGAGCTAAATAAAGATGTTAAAATCACTAAACCTACTTGGAATTTAAGCTGGCTCTCAATATCCTTTACTTCTTGGGGACCATTTTCTAAGTTGTACACTTTTATATGACGATTTGCTAAACCCACTGCTGCCATTGGGTATAATACGTCAGCGCAGTACACTCGCTCGGGAAGCTGACAATATGCCATTAAGAGGTGTGAAAGAATTAAATGAGTGATATAAGCGGTAGCAATAAATCAACAATAACAAAGTATGTCATGGATATTTTATGAAATTAGTCAATAACACTTAACGGACACCGTAAAACTAAGCTGATTCCAGTAAAGTATGACGCCTATCCCCAAAATTTTTTAAATGAAATGATTCCAAAAGTGTGAAGTGAACAATAAAGTCGTAGTGACTGCTAAAATGCAAAGATATTTAATTAAGATAAGTGGAGACAAAAAAAAACCATTACAAACGCTACCTCACGAACAGTTCGAAACTACTATCATAGCGCGAAAATACGTAATCAATAGCAAAGTTAATATATGTCGTTTGCTCTCTTAGATCATTTATTTCTTTTTGATTCCTTGATTCCTCTCGCTACGGAACTGGACTTAAATATTCAGCATGTGTCCGCCTATCTGACGGACAATTAGCCGCTAGAATCTCGAAATTTTGAAACTCAATCGACCAAAATGTATGACAATTCCAAGAGAAAGAAACAAATAGCAGTGTTCGGGATGCAACTTTATTTGAGTACAGTTATCTAACTGTTATACTCAAATAGGTATCACTCCTGTTCGTTACCAGTGGATCAGTATGGAGGTCATAGACTCTGGTTCGCCTACCAAAAACAAGCCCAACGCAAATCACGGAGATCAGAGTTCTGCAGACAGGTCTGTAGATACTCTTTCACGAAAAAAGCTACAAACTACGGCTCCCGTACGAATAAAATGGTGCGCCTAAGAGAGCACGGATCACACGGTAGCTCTGATACAAGGAGAAAGAGGAGGAGGAAAAGGAAGAGGAGGAGGAGGAGGGCGAGTACAAAGCTCCCACAATAATTATTCATACGACAATGAGATTAGAGAGTATACAGCTGCTCAAAAGATATTTCTATCTATGAACGCAAGTAGCCTAATTCCAGAATAATGCATCAAATGTTAAAAACGTCCATGATTTTTCCTTTTCAGCTGCCTATCGATTCTAACAGTATAATAAATATGTGGAATAAAAACACACTCAAAAAGTTATTTTCGAAAAATAATTTTTGAGAAAATTTCAAAAAAGCAAGATCAAGTTAGAGAGTTACAATGCCCTCGGCGGCTGGTTCCACGTCGTTTGAGAAACTATGTGTCTCGACTAGTGTACATCAATAAATTGTAAGAAGACAAGTTCAGAAAAGCTTTTTGCGATCTATAAACCTCAACTACTGCTGAAGGTAAAAACATGGGAAGGTTTCGATAGGAAAATTCTAAAATTTTATAATAGACAACTCGGTCTGCAATAACATATAAGGAAAACTAGTGCCTCAAAATGTGAGCAAACCCTCAAAAAAAAAAAAAAACACCCGTGTGGATAAGGTCTACACGACAACAAACTGAACGAAAAAAAGTGCGGAGGCATGCACGGTATGTGAATTCGGGTCATATGCTAATGATAGTTTCTTCTTTTTGGACCTTTTCCTCCAAAACCAACTTTGAACAATCTCTTAAGTTGACTTCCCGAACTTGACATTTCCATTCTAGTATCCGAATGGACCTATGAGAAGTGTCCTATACGAACCTATTGATACGACCTATGAGAAGTGTCCTATACGAACCTATTGATACGAGTGAAAACATACCGTTAAATTTGCTAATGATGACTGTGTAGGAAGTTGTCGCATATCCCAAAACCTCAACGTTTTGTCCCATGATCCCGTCATCAAACAGGAGTAATTATTTCCTAAAACGAAATATTTGGAGAACAAAACAAATAAAAAGCAAAAATAAGGGTCTGTGATAACGATATAAGTAATGAGTATTCCAAGATTGAACATTTATAGTTTTTCAAGGGGAAAACCACATTTTTGCGAAAAAAAAACATATTCTAAGCTATTGATAAAAATTTTTTCTTTACTTTGTCCATAACTTTGTAGTCAACTGACACCTTGACAGGCTTTGATCTCAATAATTTGTGAATTTGTGAATAATTTCAATCGCATTGAGCATAAAATCAACTTTAAACATACTCGTCCGCTTTTCGTATGTGTTCCACTGAATGATTCAAGTAAAAATCACCGAGAGACCATCACATCAGCTCTCAATGCGCCCTACCCATCAAAACAACACTCTTATAAACTGACTCATACCACGGGTGCTCACGAGGCATTCCTCTCTGCGGTTTATAGTTGGTTTCGGCCGTGTTAGTCCATAACGCTTCCAGAATCTTTCACGCTAATTTTTATGTTCCTGCGCAATAATGGTGACTTCAATTTCAAAATCTATCCCGTCGTGTTTCTGTGCTCTATGTATACCTAGTGGGGTGTTTCGTCTATTGTATGCTTGTCAGCTAAGTGTTCTTCTATGCTGTTATAGAGCGGCCTAACCGTTTTTGCCAATATATTTATCGCTGGCACGCTTTGCAAGAGAATAGGTAGACTGTGCCTACGCTCAAGCAACCACCGTCTCTGCCGTTAGGACATATTTTACAATCTTTCATCATACAGAGACGATCATATAAGCGCTTACGAACTGATTGGCGCCTTAGAGTTTTTCGGTGATATTTCAATGATAGCTACCGATTTCTCTAAACCTACTCTCTTCAAACATCGTTCTACAGCTGTACTTATCTCATTTAAAAAGAACGGGAGGATAGACAGAATTTTTCCTGTCATCGCATTTTCGTTCGGAGGCGTGTTGTTTCCTCTAAACCCAAGCCGAGGGGTTGCAAAATCGTATTCATTGAGAGTGGCTATTTCGCGAGCCAGTTTCACGGAATCTACTCTCTGCTCCTCCCCAGTACATACATTGGCGGCTGTTCGAAACATGTTTTTTTACTAACGCCTTTTTCGTATGTGAGGGATGTGAGGAGAGATAGTGAACCAGGATATTCTTATTACTTGGCTTCCGATACCACTTTGTTATGTAGCCGTTCTCGATCAAGTTTATTTGCACGTTTAACAAAGGAAGCCAGTGATCTTTTGGTATCTCATGGTGAATCTTATACACTCTGACTGCTCATTCCACAACCTAAAACAATTATCCCATTCCACTTGAGTGGAACACATAATCAAACAATCATTCATATACCGACAGTAGAGTAATGGCTGGAGATCCATCGCTGGAGCTTCCACTTTGGACATAAAGGCAATCGCCAGGCTAGGTGTCAGTCGCTGCCCCCATTGTCAGCCCAACTGCTGAATCGACAAGCCATACATGTTTGCAGCTTTTTGGTGTTGTATCAGAACCTCACGTGTGGCTTGCAAGCCCATGTGATCACCTTCCGGTGATCTCCACTTGAATAATTCAGTGGACCACACACAAAAAGCGATGAGTATGCTTAAAGTTGATTTTGTGCTTAATGCGATTGAAATCTACGTCTGGTAATTTTTTCTAAAGGAGTAATAGAGGTGTTTGACTGATTGGGTAGCAAAAAACTTGACCTTTCCAGGCTCTGAAGAAGGCGAACTGCCGAAATTTCAACTGTTGAATAAAGATTAACGTAACACCTCGTGTTTGGCTCAAAGAAGAAGATTAGGACTTATCGAAGCATGCCGAGGTTAATTGACAGGCGGTCTTAGGATTTATATGGATAGAAAAATTTGATCCTTAAGAAACTTTATCGGTTAAAAAAATAAACTTTCGTTTGTTCGATTTTTTGCTTTGGGATAAGATATCTGTGGACTGTGCTCGTGACTCCTTGGCTTTTTTCTCAGGAAAGAACTTTTCACTAAACTAGTAGTACTCATTAGAGAGCTAGAGAAATGGAGTTACACACCAAACTTGCCTCACAGAAAAGAGATATTTTGTGCTACTAACGAAAAGATGATACCAGTAAGCTCGTGTAGTTGACCGTTTTTGAAATTACAGATGATATTATAAACGCTTTACTCAAAATATTTATATAACATATTATGTAAATTAATAAATATAGGTATGTGCATATTTATATAGAAGTTATAACTCAGTACCCGTTCCTTATTTTCTCAATTCAGACTGATGATTTCTGTATATTATACCGAATGAGAGTACATTGAAATTTTAATATTTGAGCGCTTTTTTTATTTCACAAACACAAAATGATATTGTAATCGATTATTTCACCATTTATTCCATTTGTGGTAATAATTAGAAGCGAACTGTTGCCGACACAGAAAACAAAAGCTAAATTTGATTCAATTAGAACAATTAAATTAAAATAAGATAGAAACGTTCAATAACGGTTCGAAATTTGACTTCTTCATAAGCATCAGATTTTCCCCTTCAAAATTCGGGGCTTTAGAGAAGCATTGGGGTTGTTTCCAGGTTACAGCGATGAATAATGTTATAGTTAAGTATGAGTGAATATACAAAGAGGCACTACTTGTAAGACAAGAGAACAAAGCCTTTTCTAAAAATCTATGGAAGTTTCCAGTATTTTTACTGCATTTTTCGCAGTGTTATGATGTTTCGTATATTCCTAAGGGAACTGAGTGGTGAGCAAAAAATGCAACCTCAGATGTAGTCCGTCACTCAATTCTCTTAGGTATATACTCTACAGAAGTCTCAACTCCTAAAGTACACTTATGGTAAAAAGTTGCTCTAAATGATCGTTTAAAGGACACTGCATTGCAGTCTGCAATTTACTCTTGACTTCATCAAAAGTAGCCTTATTGAAATCTCTTCTATCATATTCAGCCATTTACTGACGATCAAACCTCGTTTAGTGGGATAAATATGAGTTTCATTAAAAACTACCGCACTGTAACTGGAGCGCGCCCCACTTTAAGGGTCCGAACCGCTCCCCGGCCGAAAATGAAGTTTATGAAGGGTTTATTGACAAGGCACATAATAAAGAACCTTTTATCCAATGGCAAGTTTTCACAGGTGCATCATGCGTTCCCACTACCGCAACTTGATTGGAAGCGAGATCCCATAATCGAACTTCTTTGTCACCTGTTGATATGAAAAATTTTCGTTCCATCCTGAAAATAGGATACGTACTGTTCTACGTTTTTGCTCAACTATTGAGGTAATGACACATCTGTACGATGGTGTCATATATACAGCTGAACTGAAACGGAGATCAACATCTATAGAACCAAATAGCTCACAAAACTAGTGTAAACGTATAAGAAATGCGGATAATTGAAGCTTACGTCTGTCCATGAAAGATCAAGAATTGGCGCTGGGATATTCTGTTGTGCTTTGCCTTCACACTGCCCACTATCATTTACCATCCAAACCCGTACAATCTGAACAAATAGTAAATGCTTCATGTTAACTCTATCTGAAAATCAGAAACACTTTTATTTTCAAAATTTGTGAAACTTAAGAATCACAACTCATTTTTACAGATGTGACAGCTGGCTGTTTGCACATAAAATTCATTTTGTAAGTAATCTGGGAAAAAAGACTAGAGTCAATTCATTAATAAATACAGAATATTGATCAATGTTTAACTTAAATACAAATAACGGAGGATAGATTACTGCTCAAAAACATGAAAATCTATTGATAGTTAAGGCTTGGTCATTCCGCCGCAAACAATGAAAGAAGTATGAAGCGCTCGACGTGTCTATTATGGATGTGACGTACATACTTATTTCATATGACTGTGCAAGTACGTGAAAGTTGGAAAGATTTGTGTAGTAATCATATATGGTTTTCTTCGATGATTTCTAGAAGCTGTAATCGTTCGTGAACGACTATCGCAAAAAGAAACGAGAAGAAAATGTGCTGATGTCCGCACAAGTATCCAAGTAATTGCTCGTCAGAGCATCGGACGCATTATCTTAGTTTGTTATTGGCGAAGCTTTGGTGAGCTTGCGGATGCTCTTCGCAGTTTCTGCAGCTTGTACATAATTTCTGCTCTTCTGTCCTCAAGTCTTCTGTTATCGCTTCTCTGCAGAGTTTTTCAACTTTAGATGTTTCATGCATACTCCTCAGAAAAAGGCACTGACGGGGCATGACATTTTCTTCAGAAGTATTCAACTCAAAAATTCATTAACCGCAAATATTTCCTAATGTTTACAGTTAAAAAGAGCTCGATTACATCGCTTGGAAGACTTGGAAGCTATAACTTATAGTTTTACTTTCTGAAATCTTTGAAGTATTCTTGTCAATCAGTATTTTCTTGTACATGCATCTAAACCGCTAGTCAGAGACAATGGTTTGTAGAAAATTAGGTTTTAGATATAATCCGGACATGTTGAAAAGGAAATCAATGTTTCGAAATGCAAGTATTAGCAGGCACTTCTTCAATTAGAATTAGCAGAAAGAACCACTATCGAAAAATGAGTATTCGCTGATATGTGAAAGCTCATCGTACTCACTCCATCCCAACTTCCGGCTGCCAACAACGGTTTCTCGTTCGTATTGGGACTGAAGCGCAAAACCTGTACAGTATCATCCGGTGAACCATCAACCTAAAAATCTCCAAGCCAACTGAGTTCTGACTTTTGGTTCGGTTCAAAGAATTCCTTACAGCAATGTCTTCGACATTTGATGTGGCCGATGTAGTGCTCGTTGGTGTGCTACCGAAAATTGAAGGTTTCGCTCCAAAAGAGGAGCTTGAACCAAACATTAAAACTGCAAAACAATGCATAGGTTGGTTTGGGTAATCACGATCAACAATTACACAGAAAATAGAAGAAAATAAATATTAGTTCGCAAAGACGAGGTATGATGAGGTCTTAAAGCGCGGAATAAAAAATTTACTGTTGGATCATCACTTGAAAAATGTTATTATAGAAAAAATGTAGAACACAAAACTTAATGAATGATCACGGTTCAAGAACATAAGGCCATATCAGCACAGTCATCACGCTCTAAGTGAGAATACGACCAGTGGATGTATATGTATATACCAAAAAAATAATTGAGCAAAACAAAACAAGTGGGCATTACTATCAATAAATTAGAGCTAATTACATAAAATAAAAGGAATGGTGACAAAGAACTGAGATTAGCAAATTAACGAGAGAAAAAATCGAACAAAGCTGCCATTAAGCGGAATAATTCAATGAAAAACGAGAGAAAGGATGCAGTACACATCAGCTTCTCAAATCGATGTAGAGAATAATGCTACAAAGAAAAGTCAACCCATGGGGTATCAGCTTCACAACAGAGACGACTGAACGCGGAAAAGCTTAACATCTCAGCAATCTAATGGAATCCTTCGACCAATATAATTCTAAAGTGTTACATTAAACTGCCTTATACATTAGATACAACGTCAACAGTGAAATTAAACAGTAGTCTCGTTCATAAAAATGTTTATAAAAAACTTCTTTATTAGAAACAATGAAAAAGGGGGCCGTTTTGATTCACATGTAATAGTACAAATACATCATCGTTTATAAACATAATAGCCTATTACTACTGCGAGGATCAGAGCGCCACTAGCCGAGAACAAAGAACTACGGCTGATTCCCAACTTGTTAGAGAGATTTCCTAGGATATTTCGACGAGCAGCTTCCGACTCACGGCTACGAGCGACCATACGAGCCACCATTTCGCGTCTGAATCACATCACTTCAAACCACCGCCTTTCTGCGCACAACGCCTTAAAACATCGCCATCCGAATAACATTACCCTGCACCTATTCACTCGCAATCATGCATCAGTCAATCAAATAGTAAAGCAATACTTTTTCCGAGGAAGTACGAAACAAAAATATTTACACACATCCACACTATATATATGTATATACATATATACATATATATATATATAATGTATAATATATATATACGCATATGTACGTGCATGTGTACATACATGTGTATTGCACATATATATACATGTATATACATATGTACGTATATATATATCCCATAACGTACGTAGATATGATAATTATGGCCTCTAGAACAGCACAATTACAGTAACTACAGCTTCTTAAAGCCATTTTTGAGCTGCTTAGGCCTTTCTAGGGTCATTTGCTTATTTGCATACCGAAAGATACAACGATGACCTCAACAAACCAGTTCATTGCGTTGAGGCTGATTATTATCATCAAATCAATACTAATAAAAATACGACGATATTTATAGGAGCGGATGTTATGGGATCTATGTAAGCATGTGTGTTTATATATCTCTGCATAATTATATATATACTATATATATATATATAATATATAATATATAATATATATATAATTAGTATATATATACTATGCATAACGATTGGCATATGAATACATAGATCCGCACATTACGTAGATAAACGAAACAACAAACAAAACGGATATTAAGGGATCTTGATCAAAGGGCAAGAAGCAAATTGCTTTACAAGGAGCTTGCTCTTGAGTTGTAGCTAATTTCCTCTGTTATCGATGTAAATGGACAAAACTATTTGCAAACACTGAACATTAAAGTCCGTACTTGTCCAGTATGAGACGACAGATGAAAATCGACCTTATTCGCTTGATAGGAACTTTTCATAAGAGTGTTAGTGACCACTCAAAAGCTGAGACTTTAGACCACAGCCCTACGTCGCCGGATTCTCAAAACACCCTTTCATGACGCTGTAAAAATCAAAATAAAACTAGCCTCGGACGGGCACATATCTCGCCGGACAGAGCTTTTTCTTCGGACTCTCAGTAATCATTCGATAGCGTAATAGTTTCTGATTGCAACGCTGTGCTTATGTCCTGAAAAGACAGCTTCTCTTCAACGAAGCAGGTAAAATAATATAAATTCCCATCCGCGCTAAAGAGGATCTCCGTCCAATTCACATGCGGCTGGCTAAGGCAGCCACGTGCTGTGGTGTGATGAACCTTGCATCCCTTACGACATCGCACCGGCGCACGTGAGCGCCTCTACCAGCCGCACGTGAATTAATTAAAGACCCTCTTGGTCGTACATGTGAATTCAGCTTATCTTACTTGCTGGTCTTTTCAGTATATAAGCAACGGTCTTTTCAGTATTCTTTTCAGTATGTAAGCACAGCGCTGCAATCTAGAAGAATTCCGCTATCGAATAATTGCTAATATAGTCTGAAGAAAGAGCTCTGTCCGGCGAAAAATATCCGCGTCTAGGACGCAAGGAATTTCCTATAACAACGTCAAAAAAGGCTTTTTGAAAACCGGCCAAGTGGTGCTGTAGTCAGGAATTTAAGCTTTCGAATGATCAATAAACACTCATATGAAAAGTTGCTGCCCAGCGAATGAGATCGGCTTTTCATTTGTCGCTTCGTAATGGATAAGTACCTAAAAGTCTAATGAAAAGTTCAACTCAGTCAAAAAAGCATCTAAACGAGGATCGTTAAGATGAACATAAGACGAGTATACCATACGAATAAACAAATGCCCCAAACCTCAAAAGCCTATAATCTATAATTTGGTATAAATTGTTGTTGTAAAGTGATGCGCAAAATTTTCGTGCCAGGCGAAACTCGAACCCACATCTCACTCTATCCGGGAGCAAGTGCTCTAACCCGTTGCACTACTGACATCCACTTTGCACACTACTTTTCTACGCTACAACGCATGTATCTGTAAGCCGCCAGCCGTCAACGACCTAGCCCGAGTAGTCGGTATGGCCATTGAACCCAATCATGCTGACAGATTTTGGTTATTGATGATCAAATGGGATTTTTTTATACATGCGCTGTAGCGTGAAAAGAGTAGTGTGCAAGATGGGAGTCAGTAGTGCAAAGGGTTAGAGCACGCGCTTCCGGATAGAGAGAAATATGGGTTCGAGCCCCGCCTGACGCAAAAGTTTTGTACATTACTCTGCAGCAACGGGTTATTTGAAAGTTCATAACACCGCTAGAAGCGGTTAAATGAAAAAAAATTTCATTTGACCATCAATAATTTATTGTTCAAAAACTACGAAACTTACCTAAGGATCCACTTAACACTTGATAACGCATCAGACTAAAGAAAAAAACAAGCAACAATACAATTTCTCGAAAGCATATAGTATATTCAAAGCTTTCATTGCATCTTCTCATAAGTTTTGGCGCTATAGCAATAAACACCAAATTCATCAACCAGAAGTAATCAAAATTGCTTAACGACACTATTCAAAGTATGTCCCATAAGTCTAAACACATTTCTCCCAACTCTCAAGTAACAAATCAATACCTCTATGTGCAGAATTTTCTGAGTTTTGTTTTGGTGCCAAATCTGTTCATACTTGCCGCATTAAAGCCGCTCAACAAAGCCTTTATCGCAATTTGCTGTTTTACGACTACGAACTGTGGCACGATGCACAGACTACCTCCAAGAACATAAACCGTGCAAAGGCACAAGGTTTTGTGATCAGCGAATAGCGTTTCCGTTCTTTAATGAATTTCGCGATGGGCCACATCAACTTGAAGGACCAACTACGTCCACCCGAAGTTGATTGAGAGGACGTCATCGAAGTAATTGGGGATCTGATTTTGACTATCGAGAAGTTGGCCGACAATTTTGACTGTTTCAAATATACCTAAGAGAATTGAGCGGTGAGTAAAAGCACGGCCTCAGGTGGGAATCAAACCCGCGTTTCATCCTATCCGGGGCTCATGCTCTATCACCACACCACCGAGGCACATTGTGCCATCACTCATTAAAAAGTTATTAGAATGGCTGCCAGCTCAACTGGGTTTATAAAGCGAAATCGCACACCCGAGCAAACCTGTTAAAGGTTGGTGGCTGATAGCTAGCATAGAGATGTTGGAGAATGAGTGGTGGTGTGCATCTACTTCGGTGGTGCCGTGGTAGTCCCCCGATAGGAGGAAACGCGGGTTCGATTCCCGCCTGAGACTGTGTTTTTGCTCACCACTCATTCTCTCAGGTATATATGAAACAACATAACACTGCGAAAAAAAGCAGTAAAAGTACTAAAAAATTCGAAAATTCTGACTGTAGTCATGCGACCGCTAGCGAAATACTGAAGGCACCAGGCTCTGTCACGTCGACGTCACGACAGTGTCATACTGCTTCAAGACAACGCAAGGCTGCATGTCGCCAAACTGACAAAGAGAAAATTGACCGGACTGGGCTAGAAGTTAACGGATTTTCCGCAGCAAAGTCCTGACTTATCGTCGTCCGACAAGTACCTCAATCCAAGAATGACAAATTCTATGAGCGCGGCATTGACTGTTGTCTGAAAGATAGCATAAATGTGTTCAGGCTGATCGCACAGACTTAAAATAGTGTTGTAAAGCATTTTTATTCACTTCTGGTAAGTAAACTAGATGTTTCTCGTGCCTCTAATGCCAAAACTTATAAGACCTGATAATTTTACGCTGACCGGAATGATACAATTGTACTTGCGTAGCTATTATTAGAAACGCATTGAGTCAGCACTAAATCTCCTAATGTACTAGTCACCACACTTCAAAATGGTACGAAGCATTCATAACTCAAACATGCTTGCAGCACAACGGACTATTCCAGTCACACATGACTTTCTGGTTGTTTTATTTACAACATAACAATTTTTGTGGAGCGGAGTGATCTTAAACAAGCTGCTTATAGCTAGTTATGTTTGCGACATGTAGCAGGACTGGGAGTCGAGTATGCTAATGTGTTTTCATACAGCCTTTCGCTCGAACCAAGTCACGCTCAAAAAGATTGCAACCGAAAAATTTTATAATCTACAACTTTTACAAGCATGCATTGTGGACATAATTGAATCTCATCAGTCATATATTCTTTGTTGATTAAACCAATAGCACGAAGTGAACAAAATAAATTTACTCGGAAAATCGGCTAACATTTCAACGTTTTCGTCTTCGTCAGACCCGCTAATTCAAGTCAATGGCGGTCATTGATTGTCTCTACACTTCCATCAGATCATCATCATACAGCTGTTACTCCGCCATACCCTCAGAAGTCCTCTCACAAATTTCCGTTCGATGCCGCTCCCGCGTTCTTTTCTGCTGGTTCTCAAATTACGATCAAATAAGCCATTTCTCGAGCAAGCTTTAAATTAAAATACACTCGTATTAGTATCAACCATTGATACACAGACGCCTTCATCAGTCAATAGCCTTTAAGCATCACCATCGCTGACTCAATCATACTTCAAATTCAGAGGTAATTTTCACTATTCCACATCCAATTCTGTAGTGCAACCGATTTAGGTTGGATATTGTCACTCAACTGTTGCAATGTCCTTTCATTGTTATTTAAGCCAACTTGTCATGTGGTCTGGTAAGGGCTCTTGTACAGCCCGATACGCGTGTTTCGTCCTTACAGACTCGTCAGCCGGCCAGAACCCGTCGTTTTTCGATCTTTTCATAGTCAGTTCTCTCGGGAGCCTCACACTCCTCATAGAGAGTCATAGAGTACGAAGGCTTTACACTCTATGTCAAGTGAAAAATTCACCCAACACAGAGTGTTTCGGACTCGATTGCTCTTTGGCTGGTACTTTTATCTTAATTATACCTTTATTTCGAGTTCTTCGTTTAGATAGAAATTGAAATTAGAATCAATAGAATTTGAATTTGAGCGTGGTCTGAACGAAGCACTCGAAATAAAGGTATAATGTTGCAATGTCTTTCAAAAGTAGGGAAACCACTATTAGAATACATATCTTCCCACCACAATGGATCCATATGAAGGTATGCAAGAGATAAAAAAAACTCTAATAACTTTATCTACGGAGTAGCCGGGCTATCGAAGATAAGGTGGGCGGGAAACATGATACGTCATGAGGAAATCCGATTGACGAAAGCCGTTACCAACTGGATTTCTCAAAATTTCAGGCTCACAACAGAAAAACCACCGATCCGATTGTCCGCACTTCACAAAAAAATTTGATAGAGATATATGATGTTCAACGAATTTCTAGATCCAGGAGGCTCCACTAGGCTAATCTTGCGCGCGATAGGTAAGAGTGGGAGATTTACTGATGCCAGCTCGAATCATTAACGATCAAGGATACGACAGGTGATATAGGTGAACTCTAAAAATTCACATCTGAGAGCACAAAACAACTGAAGTTTTCATTCTCCATCACTTCTTTGCTTTCTTGAAAGGTCCTTGATCGTATGTGGACGCTACCTTTGCATTTCAGTCGCGAAAACGACAAATATTTCTCATAATGTAAGCGTCTGTACATCAGAAAGAAGCAGCTCAGCTAAATTCCCTCGAAAATGATGTCCTATGATCCAGGAAGTATGAAGTGTCGTGATATCTGATCACACCGCCAACATTGTCATCATCATACTCGTCCGTACCCTTCCATTTTTATTCTTCACTATTCTTTAACATCCATAATTGTCCGCGGCTTCTTCGCTTTTTTCTTGTACATTTTCGAACACGGAGTTGATCGAAAACGAGATCGGACTCCCATCTATCAAAATGAACCAGCTCAGTCTTTCCACATTACTTTCTTAATTGATTAACAATTGATTGCCTTTCCATTATTATCGTTTCAATGAATGGTTACGAAAAACCTGAGCATCGAAAGTACTAAAACACTTTCTATAAGTTGTGTGATGCATTTCTAAGCAATAACACCATAATTTGCTGGTTAACGAATTTCTCACTGCACTTGCAAGAAAAGAATATTTTCGAAATGTACCAAAAAAAAAAAAACATAGAGAATATAATTTTGAGAATAGAAACGTAGAAACTGCCAAAGAAAATGGAAAGATAAATCAAATTCCAGAAAGGAAAACGGAAAGATATGAAAAGGAAAGAGATCTGTGAGTAGAGAGGGATTTCCGCGTACCCAAAGGGTCGCCTGTTCGATGGCAAATGTCAAGCATTGTTCCATGTAGTAATCAACAATAAACAAGTATTGAATTTGAAAAAATGTCTCTAAGAAACATATATAGTGGTTCGCATAAATGCTGAGAAAGATGAATCTTCGATGTATACGGAGTAGATGGTAATGGAAGGAGAAAGAACACGAAAAAAAGAACATATTTCATTCGAATTCTAGGAAATTTATGCACTAAAAACAACAATTTTTTAAGAATTGATTTCGTTGCTAGATTTTCTGACAACAAGAGCTAATACCACACGATAACTGCAACATGTTCATTTTCCACCCTTTCCCAAGAAGGAAAGAAAAGACATTCGCAAGATAATAAAAGGCATGCATCTAGTTTTCTATGACATCTTTCTTTCGAAAAATGGCTGTAAACGCACTTGTTAGAGCCTCGTTTCTAGGAAAATGGCTCGCAACTCATAAAGTCTTTATCATACCAAACCCACCGCTTCGCCAAGCGATCATCAACATATTCATCTTCTTTCTCGTCGGTTTTTCGTTTGCCTTTCCTGTTATCAACCGACTGAGGTCTATCTTCACATTCGTTAACATCGGCATCGGCTCCGTTAATCGCAGATTTCAAGGGCGAATTCTATAATTCCTTGCATGAAAATTTAATCTACACCAGTATTATTTATTCAAAGATACTGAGTGATATGAAAGGCGAGTTCAACTCCCGCCTGGATCGACAGTTTTGAATATTACTCAGCGTCCTTGGATGTATGAAATAACATCATAACACTGTTACAAAAGCAGTAAAATAAAGAAAGAATTCTTATCAGCAGCAGTTTTGTTCACATTCTCATTATAAGTTATAAATATACAAGTCTTATCCAACAACATTTACTCCAACCTTGACATCCTGTTGCTTGAGCGCATCAATGATGGCATGCCAACTGAACATAAGCTGCTGCGGTGTTTGAATCAATCCAAAACGTTGACTGTAATTAAAACAAAAAGAATTTCAGTGGTATACTTTTGAGCAAAGTGATCGAGAAATCATCGCACCATCTGAGATCTACAAGTAGATCATTAAGAGAAATTTCCGAGTCCGGTACGCCGAGTTCGATCTAAAATATGGCTGTAAAAATCTATGAATTTGAATGAAGAACAGAACTACATATTATATTAACAACTTTTAACCCATATATCACCAAATAATAAATTAGCATCAAAATCTAGTAAAGCAACAAACCATGCGTAAAACTCCATCGACAATGATAAACGTCCCAGATCGCCCAATGCCAGCCGAGCAGTGTACGACACAAGGTGGCTCGTCGTCCGACGTACTGAGCACATTTTGATCTATAATAAATAGATGAATGTGTACAAATTTGCATCTATATTTTTAGATTCTTAAAAGGACTTGAACTCCAATGTGAGCGAAGTCCCACCGTTTCGTGATATGTGGCAAGCCACTTTGAGTGAATTGATGCCAACTCATCCTAAGACTGAGCCTAAGCCTTAATAGATCTAATCCAATTAAATCCATTTTGTTATAATCAGATCCTCAGGCCTCGAAGTTTCAGACAACTGTGTTAAAAAACAGCTAACACTCAAGCGGAAACAATGGAGAAACTCTACTGCGCAACAACAAAAGTATCAAGAGATTGTACAGGAAAACACGCAAAGACTTAACACTAAAAAGAGCCAATTAAACCATTAAAAACACTATTCAGTGCAATCAAAGGCACGTGCGGCGCAGTGGTAAAAGGCGTCTTGAGACACGCGCACGGAAGTTGGTTCAGTCTCGCACCCAGGGCTCACCAAGCCTTCCATCCCAACGGAGTCGATGAATTGGTATTAGATTTGGCTAGAACAATAGCAGCACCGACTCGATACAGCGGTAGGCCATCGTAACTCATTCTAAAGGTCAAATATGCATTCAGTCACCTCCTCAAAGGATGCTAAATGAAGATGAATGAATGGCACATTCCTCAAGGTTTTATCAACACCGAGAGCTTTATCCTTTATCCTTTTTGATCTTTATAAACTTTTCGTATTAAGTGTATGTACAAATGTCACGAATTTATCAAGATATACCTTTAATGAAGGCAAGCATATTGAGAAAACATTTAGTTGAAGCTGGAACACCAAAATCTGGCCATTCCGTATATTGAACGTGTAGAACCGATCGCTGGGAAGCTGAAAAGATTTAAACATAATATCAAAGGGAATTGACATAATCAAAACTTGAGAAACGTATAGAAGCGCATCGATGCTAACTATCACCTCCGCCAGTCTTTTTCAATCGCAATTTTCTCACAATAAAGTTCGGATGTTGTTGCTCCTCTTTTTCTAACTCAACAATGAAGTCATCAAATTCCACAGTTTGTCCAGTCTTTAATGGAAAGTAGGTAGCACACCTAAACAAATCAGAGCCGCAATTCAGCACACTTTACGAAAAACATCAGAGATAAACGACGAATAACCTAAAAAGATCAAAAAGCAAAGACTGCACAAAAGAAAGAACCATTCGTTTAGTTTCATAAAGGATTAAAGCTCCTGGTACTGATCAATCTCTCAGGAATGCGCCAAGCATTAGACATTGTCAGGCATCGCTGGAGGCAACTGATCAGTACTCCCACGCTCCCAGACAGATCTGATATCAATTCACCGATGCCGGAGTGATGACAGGCATAGTGAGCCCTGGGCGGTGATCGAACAGTCGAGTAGTCAGTCACGAGTGTGTTGTAAGACACCTTATACAAGTGCGCCACACACGCCTCTTTTCCTAGGTATCATATCCAATACAAACGAGCGGTCACAATGATGACTTACTTATCGCGACCGTTCTCTACCATTCTATTCAGCATGATGACTGCTGGTACCTTCTGTTCCCATATCATCTGCCAAAAATCATTGCATGTGTTTTCCAGTGGTGCCTAGAAAGAACATTGGTAAGACGACAGTATAACGAAGTCAAGGTAAAACATTGAAGAATACCCAAGATCGATTACCTATTGACCTCGGTAATCATCAGTAATCAACGGACTTTTCTTGATAAGCCAAAAGTGAGTCAATTTTGGTTTGGAAGGAAGCGAAATCCGCTCAAAATTTCACTTTTTCAAATGAACCTCAGTATAAAAACCTGCGTTTGGCTTATTAAGAAGAACTTGTAAAGTAATAGAAAATACTACATCACGCACCTGGGCGAGTATGTAATTTCTATGCGCTCGTTTGATAGAGACTGGTGAAGCGTTTATGTAAGACGAGTGCTGATCATTCGCGTTGGAACCAAGCACAACTCGACACTGGTCGACTAAATACAAGAACGATTTTCAAAAAAAAAAAAAAAGACCAATTATTTTCTGATTTCGGCATCAACGATCAATCAATATATTCCCTATTGATTGACCAAAAGCGTGAGATAGATAGGAATGAATTTATTCAACCGACGGCTCGACGTCTTCGTCCTCTTTAGAGATGATTAGAATCGATTCTCCACAGTCGAAAAGCAAAACCACAACGAGGGCGAATGACTATGGAGGATCGACTCGGATCATCGGCTTTGAAGAGGACAACTTTATGGTCTAGACTTAGTTAACAAAGAATATACTAGTGGATTTCAAGCGATTCGAATGTAACTAAATTAGTAGTTAAATTCGAAATAGGAGAAAAAGGAACATACATGGCAGCACATCGACATATCTGTTACGCTCGGTATTCAGAAGATTCTTAGCAATTTTTGTTGTGAGTCCTCGATTCTCCACTTCCTTATACGAATTGATATGCATCTTCTGAGATACAGCGAGAAATATCAGGGAAAAAAAACGGATGAACAGGTGAAACAGGCGAAAATCACACATAATTTCGTCTTGACATTTAGCAAAAAAGAAAAAGAAAAAGAAGAAAAAGAAGAGAAGAAGAAAAGGAAAAAGCATGGAAGAAAGAAAATGAAGGAAGAGAAGAAATGACTTACCAAGAAGGTCTCCTCCCATGCCTTCTGGCCAAGTTGTTGAGCTCGTTCGTAGTCGTCAACGAGCGACGTTGTCGACATCGCAGCCGTGGTAGCACAGGACAGAAGAGATCGGAACGACGACGATATGATGGCTCGAAGAAGAGATAGGTTATAGCCTCCCAGTGATGTTATCCTCTCTGAAAGTACCCAAAAAATGAGTAAGTAAACTTTTCGAGAATAATATTCTCGTGAAAAATCGGAGGCGAAAAAAATTGGCGCTTATTTAATGAACTAGATTAAAACGATTTCAAAGTATAAGTCGAACTCCCTACTCCATTGGAATTCACTTGACAACATTTACAGGAAACCTTGAAAAATGCATGAAATACTCAGTCAGCGAACATATAATTTTTTTTTCAAAAGAGAGAGGGAGAGAGAGAGAGAGAGGGAGAGAGAGAGAGAGAGAGAGAGATACATTTACAAGGAATTAGCGACGGCTTATTCATCTCTTAATCTTTTGAGGATCATGAGGGTCTTCTTGAGCGTAACAGCGGTGTCGCACATCGTGGGAAAGCAGGCAGATAGCCAGATATGCAGAAGCTGCCTGTGTGACCGCCGCGCAAGCGACGGCGCGACGCCGCTCGTTTGTCAACGCTGGTCCTCAAACGGTTAACACCGGGAAAACGATATAACTACAAATATAAAGTGGAAATAAATACGCATATACAAGTAGATACGTAAATAGACTGAAACAGATACAAATACAGAATGTACATTTGAGAGTATGGGTGGATTGCAAAACACTAACATCAGGCGGGAATTGAACCCGCGTTTCACTCCTACAGAAGGTGCGTACTACCACCGCCACCGCTCTGTTATCACTCTTTCTTTGATATATCTTGCGATACCACTTAAACGTTGGTTGCTAACGTCTGAGATAGGACGTATCAGAGAATGAGTGGTAGCAGAGCGATGGTATCGGTGGGTGTAGTGGTAGAACGGGCCATCAGCATCGGTGAGTCATGGGTTCAAATCCCGCCAGATGTCGAGTGTTTTTGCATACCATCCAATACTCTCAATGGCATATTTGTAACACCATAACACTGCTAAAGAGCAGTAAAAAATAAAAAATTCAAGTAGATCAAGTGCAAAATTTACACGAAAACAGACAGAAAACGATGGCTTTATTACGGTAGACTTGAATTGATTGACAATTTATTTTAATATAACTGAAATATAAGAGATAAAACATAAAATACAAAATACATTGTTTTAGAAATAGATTGTTGATTCAAGTCCCTTTTAGTCAAAGTATCAATCGCTATCTGTGGTTGTATTTGTAGTTTTTTTGCTTTTTCTTTAAAGAATAAATGAATAAATAATTGAGTTGTAGCGCAGAAAGAATGGTGGTAGAACAGGCCTCGATAGCGCAATCGGTTAAGAACGCGTCTCCGACTAAGAATCAAGTACAGGGGTTCGATTCCCGCCTGACGCAAAACTTCTGCACAACAAACGACACCACTGGATATAATAAATAATGCTTAGAAAATAAAGAGGTAAAAAAAATGTCCAATTACAACTACAAAATATAAGTTTTTCAAAGAAAAGCAAAGCCGACAACTATGATTCTCCGCTGATTTGGAGGAAATTATTCAACAAATCAGTCTCTTGATATATGAAAATGGAGAAAACTTATCTTGATTAGCTGACGCGAGGTTGATAAAACAGTTGTAGAAATTCGGCTGACGTTTCGGCGACCCGCCTTCTTCAGAGCCTGGACGAATATAGTATTAGTCTTGTACTAAATCTAAATCAGTCTCTGTTGTACTAAATTCTATTTAAAATTAATTCTTTCTATAACAAGGCTCCTCCCAAATGGTCTGCCGCCCCTCATCGTGGCTCGGAGGTGCTCCTGGATGTCGCACTGCGAAGTACAAAACAGGGGTTCAGTCCCCAGCAGGGCCACCTGAGCCGAGGAGTCCAACATTCCACTCGGAGATCCCAGATGAGAGTAAATCGTACCAGGAATGACCGCCGTCTTGATAGCTGCTGCAAGTCGCAAGGTGGTAATCTCCCTCTGATCCACAAGGGTCAACGACTGCTCAAATGTGGTGACGACCTGAGAAAGCGCCGGCTTGGCTTTTACTTCGGGACTCTTAGGAACGAAACAGTTAGACCAGCACCTTTTTCTTAGGCTGGGGCCAGCACTATCGGTGTAGACAGGCTATCCACGTATCCAGGTATCAACACAACACCTCCCCCCTTCGACCCATCGATGGGAAATATTGATTTATGGAATATTCAATCAATAGCGAGGTCGATCAATAGTCGGTTCTGGGGACCATTCAGCAAGACTATCAAGAAAACTAGTTGAAACATCGACCCGGTTCCTATCTTTGCTGAAAACAAAAATGAAACGCATGGAGGGGAATTTGAAGAGTGAGAAATCGTTTTTAACCCTTAGGGACCACACCGCGGAGTTGTAATCGCCGCGCGCGGTGCAAATCGCAGACGCGGTGCGCGGTTTTTGGCGTTTGGTTAGGGTTTATTCACCGTTTTGGATGAAAATCTCGGGGTTTCTTCCTATGATTCGATAGTTTAAGATTTTCTCTACACAATCGTATGCTTTTGGTGCAAATATAACGTTTATTTTTGAAAGAAAAACCCCTCTTTTACAACGCAATCACAGTGATGTTGGCATTATCTCAATCGTAACGAGTTTTACAGAGAAATTAAGGGTGTAAATCTACCAATTTTGATATATATTATTATATAAAATACTCAGGAATTATAATAATGACTGATAATTGCGAAATAATGAATAGTATCTCAAAAAAAAGCCGTTGAACAGTGCATGAGATACGAAGCGAATCGCAGTTTTTCTTCACTATTTTACTTTGCATTAAAAACACACATCTATACAATTCAAAAACTAAGCTTATATTTCGACTCGCCATTTCTTAAGCTATCGAACGATTACTAAAACTTCGGTCGAAAACCCTTGTTACTTGAAAAGACTACGTAAACACGAGTGCAAATCACATTGTGCACTGCGAAGAAAGAAAAGCAATTTTCTCTTTGTTGCCAGATCTCACTGGAGAAGCGTTTCCGGAAGCCAAGCATACCATCAGAACCGCAATTTTTTCAGCTATCGAATGACTACTTAAAATCTACAGGAAAGCCTATGACCGACGAGAAAACGAAAAAGAAAATCCACGTGTACCACATGCAGTACACGTGGTCCTGAAGCGGTTAGCAACACTTCGGATCGGCTCATCGAAGGAAACCATTGATACATGGAATATTCAATCAATAACGAGGCCGACAGATAATCGGTCTTCTAGGGCGATTAAGCGGAAGTATTCAAAAAACGGCTAGTCAAAACATCAACCCGAATCCCGTCTCTGTTGAACACAATAATCAAATGCGGAGGGAAATTTGAACGGCAGAAAATCGTTCTTAAAATAGTTCACAGTAAAAATAAAATTAGAAAAAATCAATAAATCGATAATAAAAAGGATAAAAATCGATAAATAATGCTGAATGACGTCAAGAAAGTCGACGATGTGGGTTGACCTTGGCGGAATTTATACGATCTTGTCGGGCGAGGAAATAATTGCGAGAATCGAGCAGCATTTGAGGAGAATCGCTGCTGGTGATTGTCGTGGTGTCTTTGGCGCGAATGAACGGGGACGAGATGGGACATAGGAGGAGGCACTTGTACTGAGTGAAACGCCGCCGCTTCTCCGGATGACTCGTGTGAAGCGGGCAAGGTGCCGGACTCGGCATGACCATCACTCGTGCTCTCGATGACCTTGAGAATCTGATCTACTCGGCAATCGATATCGGGCTGCCCAATTTTTACCTGCTTGGATATGGACGGCCCGTCTTCAATGGCTGCGCTAGGTGTTTTGTTCCCTGGAATCCCGAGGTAAGCCTAGCCAGGGCCTCCCACGGGTCGCCACCACATCGGAGGAGTCGCCGGCTCTCGTGGATCAGAGGGGGATAACACCTTGCGACTAGCAGCAGCTACCAAGACGGCGGTCACTCCCGATAGGGTTTACTTTTGGCTAGGCTTTCCGACTGTAAACGTCGGACTCCTTCAGCTTGGGTGACCCTGCTGAGGGGAGGGAGTGGGGGGAAGGGGGTTGGGGGATTGAACCCTCCGCTCTACTTCGCAGTCTCTAACCCAAGAACACCTCTTAGCCACGATGAGAGGCGATAAACCATTTAGGAGGATTGCCCATTTCTAATATCGAAAAACTGGAAGAAAAGGATGAACATGTTGTATAACTTTCCTCATCCGTCCCACATTGCTTCCACTATTCTATAAAGCGTCGCTGAAAGCGATCGTTAGTAATTAAAGATGTCTTTGGAAGGACGACTGGTTAGTGATGCACGCGATCACGAAACAAGTTCCTGGCTCAATCCCCTCGGTCAACACTTACTTGTAATCAATCGCGAAAGCCATAACTCGGCTATATTCGAAATTCCAAGGAGCATTGTCGCGACTACTCTTCTTCGTCATTCATGAACAATAAGATTCCTCAAGCAAAAGGCAGAGCAACAAGTGGAATATCGGAAAATTCTTTTGTAGGATAAATGCGAGGGACGAATTGAAAGCTAGAAACGATGGAATCCACGCAAGTAATCGTGCTGATAATTCGTATAAAATAGACAAATATTCAAAAAATACCATTAATATTATCCTTATTGAACTAGTGCACCTCCCAGACGGTTTAGCACCTCACTATGGTAGTGAGGTGTTTCTGGATGTCGGACTGCGAAGCACAGCGGGGGGTTCAACCACCCAACGGGCTATCGAAGCTGAGAAGGAGTCCGACGTATCCACCCGGGAAGCCCAGCTACGAGTGAGTCGTACCAGGAATGACCGCTGTCTTGGTATCTACTAATCGCCAGGTGATAATCTCCTTCTAATCAGCAAGGGCCTGCGACTAATTCTATGTGGTGATGACCCAAGGAAGCTCCGGCTAGGCTTAGCTCGAGACTCCAGGAAACAAAACAGTTAGACCAGCACAGTTTTCGCGTGGTGGGGCTCGCACTACCAGTTAAGACGGTCCGTCCAAATATCCAAGTAGGAACTAGTGCAAAGTTATGATTCCTTATTATTAAGACAAAATTCAAGGATACAAGGGTGATGCGGAAAACCCTGATCATCAAGTTGGAGTTTATCTCGGGTTCAATCACCGCCTGAGGTTCAGCGTTTTCCATACACCCTGCACCTTCAGATACATAGTCACAACGATATAACACTGCTATAAAAGGAGTAAAATAGAAATTCGTTTACTTAATGGGACAAAATCATCAAAACGACAACTATTGTGTCTGAAGAAGACGACGATGCGATAACAATCTAGCGCTATAATTGGAAAACCGGTCTTTTTAGTCTTGATAACCACTTCATTGGTTATCGGACGAAGTCCGCACTACTTTTGGCTCCTTACGATCTTTTAAGACGATATAGAAAAGGGAAAATGCAGCATAGAAAATTGAAAGTACAATTTTATTAGAGAAAATCCAGATGACAATCAGGAGCAACAACGTATAAACCGGTGTTTTGAAGAAGAAAAACAAATGTAAAACAAGGAAATCAACAGAACAAAAGTGTACAACATGAAATAAGCCTGAGAATCAGTGACCAATGTCAAGTGTTACAGAATATAGAGAACCGGAAAGAAACGAATGGCAGATATTAACATAAGTGTTCAGTCCGGATTGAACTTTCGAGCATTTTTCAACAAGGCGATCCTCTTTTTATCTTGCAAAAATTTTTCCCGAAGTTCGTTGAGCTCTACAATAAGAAAATATAACTCCTTAGAAACTTTTTCATATCATAAAATACGAAAATAGAAATTAGGCAACGTACTTTTCTCCCTGGCATTCTTCTTGTCAAATGAGTAGAAAGCCAAATCCACCTGCGAATGCAATATGGCTTAGAAAAAGGTAAACAATTCAAGCGGATGAGATCAACTCACATGATTCTTTCTCTTCCTTAGACCTCCCATGAGCGGTACATCATCCTTCTTTAATTTTATCGCCTTGCCAACCTGAATTTATGCGCTTGTAACTCGTCAGAGGGATTTACAAAATGCATAATACAACGTAGAAGGCGAAAAATCTGAATGATTCATGAAAAAAAAACATTTCTTCATTGTTAATAGGGCATTCGAAGGATAAAGTTCTCAGGGCTGATCAATCTCTGAGGGATGAGCCATGCTTTCAACTCTATTCGTTTCGTTTGAGGTGACTGCATGCATATTTGGTCTTTACAATGACTCGAGATGGCTTGCGGACGTATCACGCCGTGTTGCTATCCTCCCAGAAAAGTCTGGGTTACCAATTATTCATTGATCCCGAAAGGATGGAAGCCTGGTTAGCGTTGAGATGATGTGACTTAAGCGATAGGTTGCGTGAAAAGTTGGAGCGGTTCTGATTTTTCAATATGATTTTTGCAGTATTTTGTTACGAACAAAAGACAACTCATAATCAAAGTATTCGCCATTGACCTCGATAACTTTCTGCTACTTCTCGGGTATGAGATCAATAGTCAACAAACAAAGGTAGGTTGCGGGTTCGAATCCTGCCTGACGTTGAAGTTTTGCACATCACTCAGCATCATTAGGTATATCTATATCATTTACGCTAAAAGGCAGTTGATAAAGTTTTTGTCATGTATCCAATATCTGTCAGCATAGCTGGGATCAATGCCGAAATACCTTGCTAGGCTAAACCGCTGACGATTAGTTGCTGATACATTAATGCATTAAAAGAGTGGTGGTAAAACAGGCGTCGGTAGTACAACTGGTTGAGCTATGTCCTCGCAAAGTGCAAAATACGGGTTCTAGTCCCGCCTGAAGTTAAAGTCCTGCACATCACTCAACATGATTGGGCATATTTTGTAACATCATAACCACCGCTAAAAAAGGTAAAGTAAACAGGATTCCAATCAGCAGACACTCTCTTCGAACTCTTGGGCTAACATTTGGCATGAAAATGAGGGATTCTCTTCAACTATCTCAAGGACAGCTTGACGATCTACTTCCTGTGAACGGCTCGAGCACGACTGACCTTCAGACTGCTCTCTCCAGCTTTGAACTTCACGAACCACTTCCTAGCCCTCCTGCAACCGCACCATCATTCCAAGCCCCATTAATCTTGCGCGTGGATTCACTAGCATTTTCCCCTACGTGAGAACAAGCGAATATGTTCCTAAGATGGCTCCATCTTGAAGTAGTTATAGGCAAGTTGTAAGCCAAAAATATTCGCAATGAAATGAGCAGTCGAACGATGCCAAAACCATTCAACTTCTTGCAAAAAATCATATTAGAAAATCAAAACGGCAGGAACTTTCTACATAACCTATTAACTGCTAACATTCTGAAAGCAATGTAGTAAAGGCGTGAAACGGAAACAGACCTTCTTTGCAGCTTTTGTCACCGTTATCCAGCCCTCTTCATCAGGTTCAGTGAACTTTCGCTTCGCAATGCGTTTAATCTGAAAAGGATTAATAAAAAATCTTAAGGAATAGGTGCAAAATATTGCCTCTAACCTCATGCGCTTCCTCATCTTGTTTCTTCATAAACTCAGCAACAGCTTTCTCAATTTCCTCCGGAGATTGAAACATTCTACGGTATGATTCCACCGAACCTTTACAATCAAACAGCATTGTACTGGGTTGGAAAGAAAATTCTGAGGCATTCTTATAAGCAAGTGTTAACTTCCGTTCATATCATGGGAATATTACAATTTACTTATGTGGGAATTTTCCACTGAAGGCCTAGGTATTATTTGTCTTTATTTTCACTTTGCTACAAACCTTCGCTATGTCCTGCGATATATTCGAAGTTCGTGTAATACTGCGTTATTACTGAGGAAAGGGTCTTTCACAGCGAGCTGCAGTCGAGAAAAATCAGCGAAGTTGAAGGGGAAGACAGAACAAGAAAATCTGCTGTTGGACGCTGGTTTCAACGTTTCTCAGTGCCAGAGGTCATGACCTCGAAAACTCTCGTCCAGGACGTCGAACAAAGTTGAACAGCGAAGATTTGATTGCTGTTTTGGAAGAAAAATCGTCGTCAAGCGTTCGCGAACCAGATTCGACCAGAGCCGAAACTTGACGGACCGTGGCAGAAAGTCGAACAAAACGATGGCCTTTGATTTGAAAAAATTGCAAATGCATGAATTTTTTTTTCTACAAATGCTCCAGAATTTTCATTCCAACCTATTAACTTAACATAACAGACTTGCATTCTAGCAAGAAAAAAAAGAACTCTGGTTAACTCACTCTGCAGCACTGATGGCATCTTCACATCGCAGAAATCGCAGACTCTATATGGACCGACATCTTGGCACTTTGCTAGAGCTAAGCTGACACCACGTGGTTCTTTGAATAGCACCGATAAGGTCAACTGACCCTTAAAAGTCATATTCAGCCAATGTTTGATAAGCTAACATCTTAAGAGGGCTGCTCTGAAGCAATATAAAACATACACTGAGCTTGGAGCCATCCAGGGCAGTGCTCCTTTTCACCACGACATCCTTTATGGGAACATTGACAAATTGCGATATAAAACCTCCAACGAAGTCCTGAAATACTGCCGACGAATGAATACTAACTGCAGTGGTTCAAATTCGTCGGCGACCTCAATTATACACACAAACGACACGATTGGATCTTTTGAGAAATCTATAAAAAAAATTGAACAAAATTATTCGATGATGCTGCGTGATATGCAAAACTTCGTGTAAGGCGGGACTCGAACCCGCATTTCACCCTATCCGGGGGTGCGTGCTCTTATCCGCTCCACTACCGACATCTATTTTGCCACCGCTCTTTCTAGGCTACAACGCATCAATTCGTCAGCAACCACCCATCATCGGTTTGTCCTGGTGGCCTTGGACATCGACGACATCAGACCCAACTACGCTAATAAATATTAGATATACATATTGAAGACAAGAATTCTTTTTATTTTAAGCGCTTTATAGCGGTGCTATGCTGTTAGAAGTATATTCAATGATGCTGGGTGATGCGCATAGTCGTGGACATGGTAAATGCGGGTTCGAGTCCCGCGTGATGCAAAAGTTTTGCGCGTGACTCAACATCGCTGGAGAAGGATTCTTGTCTTCAAATAAAAATACTTGATACTTCATTATCCGTCTTCACAGTGCTTTTTCCCACTGTGCAAATCCCAGCACTTCTAGATTCAGTCGTACTCCCTCTTCATCTTGAACGTCGTAGAGTACTAATTGAGCGCGTCTCCTTGCAATCTCGAAGATAGCCTGGCTGTCGCGTCCCGTAGAGCGTCTTTGTTGACTTCCGGAGAGAGTTGGGGATGGAGCTTGGCTCCACGCGCGCCGCGACGAGCACCACAACCAATCGGCCACGCGCCTCATAAACAGAACACCATTATAGAAAAAAGGAAAGTAAACATACCTTGGGCAGGTAGGCAGGAACATTTGCGACAATCAATGAGAACTCATTGGACTTGTCTGCCTTCAAGAACAGTTGCCGTGGCGCCGAATAACGTTCATCTATTGAATAACGGAGATCTGAAAACCTTAAGAGACTTAGATTCATTGAGCAGGCAAGTAGTAACTATTTGTAGATATGCCAGTCAATGAGGGCTGACTACAGAGCCAGATACACGTGTTTCGATCTTGCGATCTCGTCAGTCGGGTAGTTACACTTTCTGGTCTTTTGCTAATCTCTGTGTCTGTGGTAATCCCCACTGACATGCGTGGCTCAAAAATGATTGCAAGGCATATTGAAATTTGAGCTGTGGTTTCAAGAAAACACTCGAAACGAATGTTATGATATTTTTAAAAGCTTATTCTCTACCAAGCTGATCACCTTTTTTTTTTGAAGTGTGGGAGGTACGGGAATATAAAATCCAGCTACTTATTCCCTAATTCATCAAAAAGCTAGATCTAAAACTACCTTCCTAAATTATTGAAAAAAACCGGAAAAAGGGGGAAAGAGAAAAAAAATTTGATCTGGAAAAGAAGACAAAATCGACGAACATTTCAGTTCATCGGGATCGACTATGGAATCGTCCACGCGCGCCTCACAATCCTCTTTTTTCACCACAGACATCATCTCCGTCTTCTTCTCTTTCTTCTTTTTCAATCGTTTTCGAGTTGCCGTCTTCAGCGATGATTTATCCGACGATACTTCATCCATTATCTGAAATCACGATGAAGCTGCCCTGCTGCCACCAGGAATAAAAATAACTTTCGATATGAAACGCATAGATTAGGTCGCTCCATAAGTTTTGGCACTAAAGCAGAAAAACATAGGATTTATTAACCAAAAGTAAATAAAACTGCATGATTTTGGTATCGTTCAATCAGGCATCTTCTTGCGAACATTTTGCTATACAATCAGCCTACACTGCAATAAAATGAAGCGGTCTTTGGACAAAATCGCCTGCTACTCACGCACGAACGGCGCGTAGGGGAAAATGCTAGTGACGCGGCGCGCAAGATTAACGCGGCTTCGTGAGGACGGGCCCGAGCGTGACTGATCCTACAGACTGTTCTCCCCAGACTTCCTAGCCGTCCTTTCTGCAACCTTATCATCGCCCGAAGTCCCATTAATCTCCCCTGCCACTTCACTGGCATTTTCCCCTACCCGTCGTTCGTGCATGACTAGCACGAACGTTTGTTCCCTCGGCAGCTCAATCCTATAGCAATTATGGGCAAGTCGTATACCAAAATGTTTGCAAAAAAAAAAAACGTACGATTGAACGATACCAAAATCATGCAATTTTACTTACTTCTGGTTAATAAATTTGGTTTTTAATGGTCTGGTGCCAAAACTGATGAAGGGACTCAATAGAATGAGTTAAATCTGGCGAAATACAGTCTTTCAAATCAATGGTTCCCGAAAATAAAAATTCAATATTCTACTAAAATCGGCGTTGACCCATTAGGCCTCAATGAGTTGCACAAGGGTACGAAGCCGAAAAAAAATCACTGTAAGGATCGTTCATGGGGAAAGATTAGTTACATTCCAGGATTTTCCATGCTGATTGCTATTGAAAACGGTGCACATTACGAGTACAGTGACATTGTGCAGTTAGAGCCAGTGCTTTCAAACGTGAACTAAGCAATAAGACATTTCATCCTTTCCGGTATCGCTGGAAAAACAATAGCAGGACAGCTCTGCCGGTGGCGCAGCTGTTGTCTCGCTTTTCTAGGAAGGATGAGACATGAGTTCAGATCCAGCCCATGGCTCAAACTTTTGCATGCTAGGCCTTCTGACCGCGCTATTTATAGTCATCCAACAGCTAACCAAAACCAGATGAATTGGAAGGGTTATCAGCAGAAACGATGTAAATCTACAAAAGACATCCTTGCGGACGAGATTACGGCAGGTACAGCCTAATCGACGACACTTCAAAAAACACTAAGGGGTTAGAATCGAGGAGAACTTCAAACGAACTAGTTATTCATTAGTAAATATCGTATTAACCAATAGAAAAGCTACAAAAAACTTTCTATGAACCATCAAAGCTTCGAAGTGCAATGAACATCTAAGATCTTCAGCAAAATGAAAAAATATTGTGATCACTAATGAAATAAATAAATAAGTAAGTGAAAATTGCCCCTGTTTACACCCTAGATGACGGTTGTGATCTATTGATCGCAAGATTCAAATTCAAGGCTAAGCCTCATCCTAAGTCTAAGCCTGTAGGATCTCAGTCTATGGGGCCTAAGCCTATGGGGGCTAAGCCTCATCGTAAGCCTAAGCCTATAGGATCTAAGTCTATATGGCCTAAGCCTATGGGGGCTAAGCCTCGTCCTAAGTCTGAGCCTATAGGGCCTAAACCTATAGGACCTGAGCCTACAGGGCCTAAGCCTAACCCTAATCCTAAGCTTAAGAAGCCTTGGCTCCCCTATGACGAAGGCGAAGAAGAATCATTGGAGATTTCATCAACTCGAGAATTGGACCTAGAAGAACGTCTGAAATAGGACCACAGGATACAACGAACAGGGTGCGAGAATATTTGAGTTTATCATGACGAACAAAACATGGTGACATCCATGGAATTCGAAAAGCCCCTTTCTCAGCGGCGTACGTGGGGGTGGATAATAGCACAACGAGTGGACTATAGCTTGACGAATCGAAGGTTTTGCTTCACCAAAGTCGCTGTTGATCCGAAGTTCTATACGGAGTCAGACCAAAGCCTCCTTCGCGCAACATTTCATAATTCGCAAAAAGGAGGGAAAGCCGCTATTTTCAAACAAGGAAGTCACAAAATGCAGTAGACTGGAATGTGTTAAAGTCACTAGAATACAACCGGCTCATCCAACATCTATAATACCCTATGAAAGCTAAAATAGCACGAAAAGATGTGATGTTTGTCTTTGCCAACGTTCAAAACGATACGCCAGCGCTTAATAGCAAGAGTCACAGAAAACAGCCAATTTACATATGAGCTTTCAGACCGCTGCAGAAAAGCGACGAAAAAAAAGTGGAAAGAAGCAGTTATGGCCAAAGTTGCAGAAGTTTGGGAGAGCATTTGCAAGGTCACCGAAGCGTTGCCAGTTGCAAAATCAAGACGATTTCATTCTGACATCGTGTTAAAATAATTACAACTTCTAAAAAGGTGATAGAGAAAATATAGAAAAGCACGATTACTTCTCATCTCACCAATAGACGCGTTCTTCTGACTCCGCACCTTATAATAAATGGAAAGAAAGTTCTAGAGCACTTCAATAAGCATGAAATAACTCTCATGCATATCATGGGAATATTACACTTTCTTATGCGGGATTTTTCCACTAAAGGCCCATATTAATCTTCTCTATTACAAGCCTCCGCCATGTCCAACGATACAATCGAAGTTCGCGTTTTGTTGCTTCATTATTGGAGGAAGGGTATCTCATAAAGAGCTGCAGACGATGAAATCAACGAAGTTGAAGGGGAAAGCACAACAAGCAAATCTGTGCTGGACGCTGATTTCAACGCCTCGCAATGTTGGATATCTTGATATTGAAGACAAGCCTCGTCCAGCACGTTAATTAAGTTGAACAATGAAGATTTGATTGGTGTGTCGAATGATAAACCGTCGTCAAGTGCTCGTGAACCAAATTCGACTAGATCCAAAATTTGGCAGACCGATGGCACATAGTCCTAGGAAAAGATGGCCATAATTTTGAAGAATAGTTATCATTACTTTGTTTGGAACTCCTGCCTAGATTTCTTAATCTTTTAAGATTGCCTCAGAGCTTTCTTTCCAGATTAATATAATATGATGGATTTGCCACTCCACTCCCTTACGAAATCTGACGTGCTACTTCGCCACTAAGGAATCAAAGAACGCTTGGTACAAGCAGGATAGGTTATGTACACCTGAGGAATCCATCACCGGTTCTCATCAATCCGAGATTCGATTTGCGTTGGCTCGACTATTCAATTGCTACCTGTCAGAGTACAAGGTTTCTAATCAAGGGAAGACCAGCAAGACTGTATCACTGTTCAAGAAGGCAGATCTCCACGACATCGACAACTATCGCCCAATATATTTGGAATTTGTCGTCTGTTGTCGAGAACGACAACGAAGTGAACAGAGTTTCAAAGAGCAGTTGCTACGGCGGACTACTGACGCAGGAGTCATTGCAGGCTGAGTGTACAGACTTATATAACCGATAACTCACTGATATTTCTATTTAAACGGATATATAATAGAAATACATTATTTCTGAAACTATCTGATTTTGACCAAGAGACTGCATTTCCTCATGAACAGTTCTTTCGCAGCATTCATTTCTCTCAATCTAAAGACCTTGCCCTCCTGAACAACATTGTTAAGCAGACAATGTTTGCCTAATTCATTGAAACATGAGAGAGAGATAGTATAATGGATAGACGAGTTAACACATGTAGAAAGCCTCGTGTGAAGGCTGAATGCAACACTTCTTGAAAAGACCAAGTTCTAGGATTCAAAGATCGAAGGCAGATGTATTTAGTCGATATTCAGGAAAATTTGAGAGAGGATTTTGTAAAAGACGATGTAGCATAACTTGCGATCAGGCCTCTAACAAAAGTCTTTAATCATTTTGGTCACTTTCACACATAAGCTCACTTATTTGAAGCGATAGTTTTTCAAACTCAGCATTATACAACAGAAACATGAGCTAGTGATCACTCAGAATTCATGGTATTTGACCGCCTCTTGCGGTGGCATGATGTTACAAAATACTCAGTGATGTAGAGTGGTGTGCAAAAGCTTTTGCGTCAGGTGGCATTCGAACCCACATTTCATCCTATCAATAGCGACTACCACGCCAGACCTTTCACGGTCGGCTGTTTACAGATAACGCGTAGAAAGCGTGGTGTCAAAACGAGCGTCGGTGGTGCAAACGGTTCAGCACGCACCTCGGACAGGGTGAAATCTGGGTTCGAATCCCAGCTGACGTAAAAGTTTTCGCAAATTACTCTACATCATTGTGTACATATGCTAATGGCTAACCCTTCACAATCGTGTGTACTGATCGAAGTATATACAGGCTGCACGTTTCGAATCGTGCGTCTTGATCTCATGGCCCTTGAAGTCATGTCACATAAAAAAAAACTGCTTGTAACATTTCAGCGATTTTACTTTGAAGACAGACTTGCACTTTTATATTACGTTGATTTCCAAAATTTATGCAGCCAAAGATTACTTTGTAAGGATGCGAAGGAGCACGTCTCATGAAGCAAATATCGGTGGGTTGCTCAGGTAATTATGAAGGAAGATGAAATGCAGAACAGAAGACTATTAGAATAGATACGGAGGAAATGAAAACGAAATCAAACGGGAAACTCAAGAACATCGATTTGTCAGCTGAAACCAACTTTTGTATTCTCAAGTAACCAAAACCGCATATGAATGCGTCCACATGTATCGATGACGATAGCAAGAAGAGCAATAAATGATGGAGGTACTTGGAGCGGTGCAACAGACAAGTTATTTATAGATGAGCGGTTGTGCATCTTCTCAAGAACTTTAGTTCCTGGCCGGACAAGTAGAATACGAGTTATCATTTACTGAAAAGAGCAAGGCTGACTAGTCCCGTTTCGCTCCCCCTAGACTGTCTGGCAGGAGAGTCTTGTTCAGAAATTGAGTTACCGAAGTTGCCATCATTTTTGTCCTCCCACCTTTTGAAAGTGATTTCTAGAATTCATATTGACGCTAGAAAGCAATACGATATGCTCTTTAGGAACCATGATAGTGTTCAGCCAAAAGCTCAAAAGAGATGAAGAAATTCCTGACACAAGGAAATCACTCATTTCTTGTTTTGATAATGTAATCAAACAGGTTTTCAGAAAGCCGTTTATTACTTACTCGATTGTGAAGCTAAGGAATCTACAAGCAGAAAGGGAGAACGAGAGAAACGGAGAGAGAAGGAAGAGGAAAGAGGGGAAGAGAAGGAAAAAAAAAAGGGGGGGGGGGGAAGGGGAAGAGAAATGAGGATCGAGGAAAGAGAGGAAAGAGAAACAAAACTAGAATGAGACACTGAGGGTGTGATTGTGGTACTTTACTCTCACTGACTTGACGATGACATTTCAGTGTTTTGATGCGAAAACTCCTGACCAGGAAATTGAGAATCTACTGGTAGTGATATTCTACGAACTACGCACCAACTTCGTTTTGTTCCGTATCTGAGTTCTTTATTTTCGCATTTTCAACAGCATTATGATGTTATAAATACGCATCTGAGAGTATTGAGTGGTGAAGAGAATAACGGATAAAGGTTTTGGTGTTGACCAATCCCTGAGGTTCACTCACTAACATCGTTAGAGGCGACTGAATGCATATCCGGCATTTATGACTCATGGTGGTCTACCAATGTATTAAGTTAGTGCGGCTGTCCTCACAGTCATTTCTGGCACCAATATACCGACCTCAAAGGGATGGAAGGCTCGGTGGGTCACGGGTGCGAGATGGAGCCATCGACCACGTATGCGTTGCTGGGCACCTCTAAGCATTGCTCCACAGGCGTTCAGTAGGTGGTATGCAAAACTTTCGGCCCGTGGAGCTGACCCACGTTTGTAATCACTAGACGCACACCGCTCCAGGTATAGGTGAAACGCGTATTCAACTCCCAATCCGGGTTAAATGTTTTGCCTATTACCCAATATTTTATTCGCTTTTTTCAGAATGAAAGATTCTTCAGGATGTTGTCTTTGATGCAGGAACATTTAAGCCAGTGACCTTGTCGAGGGAGCACTTGGTACACTTGGATGAAAAAAACATTAGGATAAGTGCTGTTGTCGATTGGATTTGAGAGGTGTAAGCAGCTAAGAAAATTCTAAGATGATAGACACTAGATCTAGTTTTCCACGACAACTCGAGTAGAGAAAAATGCCACGATTCATCTTCTGCAATAAAACAATTTTCACCATCTCTGGTGACCTGTGTGGACACATTATTGTCAATAATCTGAACTTTCTGATGTTACCCATGTGTGACAGATAATTTTGAAAGTAATTATCATGTATAGATCAGCCATAATAAGATTGAATTTTACACATCTCCGCCTAGGCTTTCACAACATTGATATCTTGAAAACGAATTCACTTGAGCGTTTTACTGAATGACTTTGTGCCAGCCGTGAAATTCACTCACACCAATAGAGTTTCTCAAGCGCAGTCCTCTCGTAATCCGCACAACATTTAAATATTTTTTCAAACTTTGTTTCTATGAGAATCTGGGTTGGTAATGACCAACGAGTTCTGAGGAGGGACAAATTCAGCCTACTATTTAAGCTATGTGTTTCATTGCACATCACATAATTTTCAAAATATCACAGTTGTATCCGTTTAACTGTCTGTTGAGTAACTGAAGATATTACTGTAGCGAAATTGAGGATGCCGTGTTAGGCCGTAATAACGTTATAAATGCTTCAACTTTTTCTTACTGCCTATTTCAAGGGTGCTGAGGCGTGAGCAGTACTCAGAACTTCAAGGAGGCTTTCATCTCGAGGTCAACATTTGTGGAGCTCAGGTGCTGCTCATTTCAGCAAGGGCAGCTTCAAGTTGCCTTTATCTCAGTCATGTTGATATTACATTTCGTTCATATTGATGAATCTTCGAGATTTGACGACAAATCCTTTCGAAAATCACTAAAGTGCCTACCAATTAATTAGTTTTTCGCTACATAGCATTGATTCTCTACTAGCATTTCAACTGAAAATTGCATTGATTTAATCGTTACAGAGGCTTCTCGATAGTTCAAGCTTCAATGTTGGGTGCTACAGCTGGTAATTATGATATTATTTAGTTAAGCGCGTCCTTAAATCGAGGCAGTCCGTTTATCTTTCTTCTTTCACCGTAAGCATCTTAATGGTTTCTCTGACAGAGTGCAATGAAACAGTTTAATCGGTACTCGTAACACCAATGTTGCACAGACAGCGCATTATACTGAGCAACTAAATGTATTGATTCTCAACAGAATACCACTCATAGCAAGTGTTTACAACTGAGTAAAATGATTATGCGAATAAAAAGTTGTTACTGGATATAAAAATGTATTTTATTAAATATGTCAAATAGAAAACAAGTCCAATTATATGATGAATCACTGGAAACAAGTATGGCAAAGCAGAAAACACCAAGCCAAGGCGAACAACCGCTCGCCAGAAAGGACGACATTAATTGGGTAATATGAAAGCTACAGGATATATAAATTGTTCACTGGTTATTTTGAGTAACTGGTCCATCGGTGATAGCTTCGTCAGGAAATTCAAGCTCCCAAATTCGTTTCAGATGTTTTCCTTTCACATCACGTGGCATTCCGAATCCAGTCATACCCTAAAAGCACAGATAATAAAAAGTGTATTGCAAGAAACCGAAAATATTTTCAATCAGTAATCTTGCTGTATGGAGATTTGCCCAATGAGCGTTCTACGTTAATCCTGAAGAAGGCAAAATCTCCAAGCACGGGTCGAAACAGCATGCGAAATATTCGAAAATTTTTGTGAAAGATGCATGCGAGGAAACGACTCGAGTGCTAGAAATGCTGGGATCCGCGCAGTATAATGTGACGACTGATCTTGTAAGAAGAAAAAATTGGGCTGTATTTCTCAAATACAGTTGAAAGCTTGCGCATAACTTTTGGGCATAACAAGGAGCTTGTTGCACTTAACAATATTGTATTTCAATTGCATTTCTTCTGTTTTATATCAACTAACTCGAGACAATCGATCAGATTGCGTTGAGAGATATATTTGACCTTTCCACGACTAACGAATCACAGCGTGTCCAGACGTATCAGTACTAATCTGGTAATCAATAATCAGCTTTGACGTGGTGTACAATCTTGTTGAGAATTTTTGTTCGACGTCTTCAACTCATAAAATGGGAACAGAGCTCAAAAAGGGCTCAATAAGCTTTGCATATGTTTTTAAAAAGCTCTTGTAAAGGGAGGTGTATACAAAAATGTATAGACACTGTCGCCAAAGGGTTTAATGTAATTAATATCCTTTAACTTCAGAAGAAATTTGACACCTCCCTTTATCTACTGTTATTGAGCCGCTGAACTGTAGATGCTGTAGAGGAAGCATTTTACTCACTTTGTACAATTGTACTTTCCTACCCCACCGCTATTCTTTACGCAAGAATTTCACCCAGTGCATGATGAGCTATGTGGATGAGGATATCATCCTCATGCTGAATTTTCTCACCACCTTCTGTGACCCCTTTAGCCGGAAGATTTGTAACTATCTGAAAATCAATTGCAATCGGAGAGATCTGCGAGGAGACTTTCTCAATCCACGGATTGTGTGCTCAAAGCAAATGCGGCGCTGCGCGTTTCGGTAAATATCGCCGTAGAAAAAGCGGTCGAGTAGCGTTGTTACAAAAACCAGGCAAAAATCTGCAGCTTTTAATATCCCGTTCGTATTTTACAGAAGACAACTTATTGGATGAAGTAGAAAAAAAGTTTTTGCAACATCGGAGTCAACAAATGTAAACTAAAATTTTTGTGTACAGTGTTAACCATCACAATGTGGCTACACTCGCATGTAAGCGAAGAATTTCGCTCACTGCTGAATTACTATTCTCATAGCATTCGTACATTCAAGCTTTCAAAGTTAAGCAAATCCTTGCACACACAGAAATGCCTAATAGTTACAGTTGAGTTTTGATAAACTAGGTTTGGTGCCGATCTGTGCTTACTGGACCAAATCCGTTCATAGTTGATTACCAACAGCTACATATACAAGGTTATTGCAGAAACAGTAATATCGATTCCCCGTGGTGCAATCGTTTGCACATACTCCTGGAAAGCGTGCGACGAGGGTTCAGATTCCGCTCGAGGTTTAGAGCTTTGCATAAAACTTAATCAAAAGTTGTTAGGGGAATCTCTAGTGTTTTAAAAGAACTGGAAGACAGGACAGATGATAGAAATTTCGGATAGTATCATTTAGTTAGGTATTGTTAGAACACAGAGTATCACTTAGTTAAAATATTGTTAAGACACAGTGACACTGTTAGTATAACCTTTTGACTATCGAATTGATTTGTGCCGGATTGTAGCCGGACGATGCTGTCACTGGCGCGAAGCTGCTCGATCGACCAACGTTTCCCGTTGTCGGCGAATTCGACAGCGGTTTGTGTGTTCCTCGGCATTCCGAATCCTGTCTTCCCCTATATTGGAACAGCACATAAAGCACACAATTACGCTGACATTAAACAAGAATCATCGAATGACATCAAAATTGAGATCCTAGATTTCCAGTACGCAAAATTTCGCGACGTAGCGAGAAATTCGCGATATCTACCGATATCCCCTATTGTAACCCGCTCGCGTCACTTGTATAATGAGACGCATACAGATGTACGCAGCTTGTTTGGAAATTAATGGAGACTTTCAATCTTAAGTAACCTGTACGGGGCGTGGTTAACGTGGTAGCTAGTGATTCAGTTTGTCAGAAAGCAAAGTAATAAGTAAAGATGCTGCTTCGATTCTTTCTCGACATACTTTTGCAATCCATCAAAAACGTAGCTCGGCTGCCTCGGAGATTGTGAGTAAAATCGAAATCGTCTTAACCACCATTCTACGGTATTCGTAAGGAAGATAAACTCGTCAAGCAATAGCCGAAACATTGTGTGAGCTATTCGAAAATAATTATGGATGATGATTGCGGAGAAACGAATCGAATGCAAAAATTGCTGGATCCACACAGTGAAGTGATAACTGGTCATGTAAAATAAAAATAAGTTAGTAATGAAATGAGTATATACATATTTTTAGGCATTGTTTTAGAGAAGTTCAGTGTCGGTATAAAAATTATTCAAGAGTTTAAAAAAACGTGAAACCGAAGAAAGCCGTTGCTACAAAGTTCTACTTTGACCTCCATACTCGCAGGAACTCTCGCTTACAGAGTGTCACTTTTTCAAGGACCTCGACAACTTTCTGTTTTAGAAAAGATCCAAAAACTTAACGGAAACCAAAAATTCATTTATAGGCTAGACTGTTCACAGAACGTTAGAGTTCAATGCAGTGAGAATAGACGAACGTTTTCACTTTGCGAGGGATGGTATGGCGCAATGCCTCGATGTTGTACTCAAGGCTCATCAAGCCCTCAACTTCTCCGGAATTAGCAATTTGGTACGAGACATGTCTGGCATGGTACAGCACCGATTTGATATATTACGACACGCCAGCGAGGCCATTCTACACACTAGATGAGCATTCGCTCACCTCGAATACATCTGGTGAATTCGAAGGTGTGGTCCGTACCCCGGATTGATCAATGCCAAGCATTTTATCAACTAAGTTTCATCCTGTTGCAGTAAATGTTTATACTTCAATGGCTCCTTTTCAATTGATGAAAGTTACTCTGAACTGAGATATGTCACTTAGAAAATACACTTCATATTCCGCACTAATTTCTGAGCAGCCTAATGATTACCCAGGATTGACTGTACTCCTGAATTGTTGAATGCCTGAGCATTAGTATAGTTAGATGACCAAGTGACAGAATGGATCAGCAATACAGGTACTCATGAGTGGTTCATCAGAATACATAAAAAACTCAAAAACAAGCGCTTAGAAAAGACGAGCGGACTCTCACTGATACAGGTTGAGTTTATTTACTGTTAATATTAAACGAAGACTAAGATACCACACAACTACAGCCGTATAATCTATATTCATGTTAGATCTCGCTTTCTAAATGAATAATGAGGAGCTAACATTACATTATAGGCCGTAAATTTCTTGATTATTTGCTACTTATCCTTCTCAGCACACAAAAGACGCGGTTACTTCTTGTATGTCTGTCTGTTTTTGCTGACCGAAAATGGCCACAACACAATGCTTGCTGACGCTGATCAACCATACAGAATCCCATTAGGACCACCAACAGACTTTTTCAAGATTTACAAAAATCTCAAAAGGCTATAAATGTTTTACTCGAGGCTAATAAGGTGGATTTCTTGACACGAAGACGTTTTACAAGATTGCCTTCAGTTCTACTTGTGGATTTCCTCATGATTCTCTCTATTCCTGGGTAATTTCTATTTCTGTGGGGCACATTTTGACCGAATGTAAACAGGCTGACTGTAATACCGTTCTCTGATGGAACTCGATTGTGCTTTAGACACGAGGAAAAAAATTCGTCAGATATAAAGGTTTAATTTCCTAGTAGAAGATCTACGTATTTGACATAAAGATTCCTTTACGAGTGAAAAGCTTTCGCGAAATACCATGAGAACAGAATAACATGGAATAAACCAGCGCAATCTTGATGATCTTTCTAACGAAAACTTCTCAAGCCAAATTGTAATATGTTAGCAGAAAACCAGTAAAAGTGTAATTTTCACACAGTTCTTGGAAAATTCTCGTCTGTTTTTCTTATTGCATCTTTGCAGGTGCTGATATTTTGATTCTCTGCACGTTGAACAACATCCTCTCAGGAGTGAATTATTGCAAATTCTGTGAAATTCCTAACTATAGGTGCAAGAATCTTCATATACAGACTATTTTAATGTCTAGGTTAGTAACATTAAAACATGCGCCTTTGTCTGAACTTCAGCTAAAATGCCTTATTTTGTAATAATGCAGCAGACTGTTTCTTAAAAATCCAATACTCTCGAACGAAATACAAAACCTTGAACACCACCAGGGCTCCGTTATGTAGCTCCAATATGTATTACAGGCCAAACCGTTGATGGTTGCTGACAGATCGATACTTTGTATCGCAGAAAGAGTCATAAAGGACAGGGAACCCGGTAGTGAAAGGTTAAGCAGCGCCTCCAGAAGAGGGTGAGATACGGGTTCGATTTCCGGTCAGGGTTCAGAGTTTTGCATATCATTCAACAGCATTGGATTTATAGTTATAACATCATACCAGCGCTAAATAGCGGGAAATAGAAGAATTCATGTTCATTACATGTGTCGTAATTTCATCTATAAACACAAAGGACAGGATATGCTACCGAAGTTCACAGCACCAGCATCATGTACACAGAAAAAGAGCTTTCGTCACTAATTTTGACATACTCTTCGGCTCTATTTACACATGGCATTATATCGAGTGTATGTTTATCACACAACCGGATCCTCAAAGTGCCACATCCTAGTGATTTTGCTTATGAATCGCGATCCTTTGGACTGTGGAAGCTTAACATCGATTTCTCACTAATTTTACATTAGTTGACCGGTGATAAAGCAAAACTACATTTAAAAAGGTGCTTGGTCCTTCATCCTTGTTGTACCACACAAAGAAATAGTACTGAATTCTACTCTCAGAGACAACTTACCCTCTGCGAGTCGAACTTATTAGTTCCGCTCTGAAGCGGCACGATCGCATCCGTCTGTCTTAGTTGCCGTAGCGTCCATTTCCCTGCAATCACGACTCACTTTTATGTTATTGACAAATATTACTGTCTAAGTATTGTCTAGTGCTTAGAATAGCAACAGCATGTGCATTCTTCCCACCCCTCTAACGATCCCAAACGTTCCATACATATACTATCATAAGCCTTGGAATACTTAATTATCTGAGTCATTTGATAAGAACCTAATCAGTGCGTAATTTAGAAATTTTGTTCGCTACGCTATCACATCAGAGTTCAGAAATATTGGAGAAATTCCGTGAAAATAAGGGAAAGAACAAAATTCCATAATGTAATACAAACAGTGATGATGAATAAATTTCTACTGCTAGAGAAAACTGCGATTAATTTTCCTACCATCACGTGTCCTCTTCTCGTTTTGATCAGTGCTAGGCACATCAACAGCAGCGATTTTGAGCCCTGGTTCTAAAAAGGCCGAACAGATGAATTTAATTCACACATTATTTTACAAAGTACAATGTAATCAATCTCTTACGGAGAGATAAAGTATTTGAACTCATTAAGAATTGTAGAGGTGACTTAATGCCAAAAGACCTACATAATGATTTTCTGCGGCTTAGTGATGGGTCGAGATAGCTTTCCTACCCTCCTAGACAAATCTGTCATCAGATCACAAACCCGCAAAGGACGAGGGTTTAGATGACACGAGTTGCTTGGTCGAAGCAAAAACGGCGTGTACCTTTCTGAGCACCTTCAGGAAGTGTAATGTGTGCGCCTATTATTATATCTGCGTAGATCCAAAATTCTCCCAGACTACTGCATTTGGATAAGATGTTGCAAAAATTTACGTGATGTGTGAGGTTTAACTAGGTCGGAGTAATTTTTTTGACTGATGTTGTGTAATGTTGTAACTCGAAAAGACTATGGTAAATATAGCAAATGTAAAAAATTTGAGAGAACTCAATTTATATCCGAAAAAATATTGCATCACAATCGCAACCAGATTGTCCATAGATTGAAAACTGGCTGAGGATGGTTTTTTTAGACTTATTATTAGAGATTATGATTTAGATTAATCACCCTTACGTGAGTTTATGATTCCTCATCCCAGGTCATCTTAGAAGAAAAGAAGAGGAACAAAAGATAATAGGAAAGGCAGGTAGGATAGAAGACACGTCGCTTCTTTCAGTAGGACTCAGAAGAAGTAAGAGTAACGAAAGCAATACTATTTTCTATGTTATTTGTCGTTAGGAACTTTGTGTAGGATTGAACATTAGGAAAAAAAATTCTCACCTGTAGTAGCAACAGTCTGTGGTGCAGCCATGATACGAACTGAGTTACTTTCTAACGTTTCTGACATTTGTGACCTCTCCGTCTTTTCCTTCTGGTAAACATTGTTACGCTCTCTCACACTCACTATTCTAACGACTCGTTTGTACCGATCTCCATCGAATAACTCGCAGTGGGATAAGTTTTTCCTGAGTTTTCGTAGTCTGAGCCTCTTTTCGAGCTCAATACCTCCCGTTTCTATGCCACGCCCAACACCTCCACAGCACTTGAGATGAGTCACTGTGAGCATTTGGTGCCGCGTTCAGACTAATGAGTATTTCCTAAATGTTTTCTGACGATTTCTGCCACGAGACCAACAGTTGGCTTGTTTATGGAACCGTCAAATTGCATAACAACGTTTCCATGAACAAACATAAAGGACAACGAGAAAGACTCTAGTCAGGGCAGTTCAATGTCGGCTCAGAAAAGGTCGGGCATTTTATAAGTAAAAAAGTGAGAAATAAGAACATTTATCGGTGTTAAAAATGTAGTTAGAAGAAGGACTAGGTGGACCGAAGACTCCTCACTTACATAACATCTTTTTCAATGTGCCAACACAGCTTAAAAATAATCGCTTTAGGTCTGCCAATATTGGCAGTAGCCCATTGATAGGCTTCTGCCTGTAGTTTATTGCATAGCTGTTGGTCCATAATTTAGTTTTTATTGGCGCACACACAACTCAACAAGTGGTACGGATAGATAGAGCTCTCGGCGTTGGTGAATCCCTGAGGAATAAGCTATGCATTTGTCTTCAACTTCCAACTTCGTTTGAGGTGACTGAATGCATATCTGGCCTTTATAATTACTCGCGGTGGCCTACCGCAGTACCGAGTCAGTGATGCTTATCCTCTCAGACAAGTCTGAGACCAGTCTGGTACCAATGTGCCGACTTCGAAGGGATGTATAGTTTAGTGAGCCATGAGCGCGAGATTGCACCATCGCCTTTCTGTGCGACGCAATGCACCTCTTCTAATCACTGCGCCACATGCGCTCTATAAGTGATGTACCTCAGAGAATTGCTACCAAATATCATGTGAATACTCTAAACAAATCCATGTATTTATAGAAAAGGTCACTAAAGTTGTTCTGGTGCTAAAGATCAATTCAGACGCCTTAGTTGCCAACCGATATACGAATTTGTCAGCAACCAATGAGCAGTTGTACTCATAAGAAATTTGACACTTCTTGCGAGATATCTCCCATACATGAAGCAGTCCAGAAAGTTCATATGAATCGTGGAATGTCTTTCACTGCATACCTGTTCGCCCAGTTTCCAGGATATCTGGGAACTTTCCCATATCAACACATTAAGAGAGATACCATGGCAGTGCTACCATGTATGGAAGACCTTGAAAGCTATCAGTTAATGGACTTTGAAAATATCAATACCTTCGTATTCCTAATTGGGTGGAGTGTACCAGAGTTCTCATTCAAGTTCGTCATTAGGGATAGTTTCAGAAAGAATTCAGTTGCGAATAATTAGCTGAGCAGTAACTCTTTCGTGACCACGTGCACTGATTACGATGTGTGCAGTGGCGTTCATCACGAACCGTGCACATAGTTTTCGATGCGTATGTTTCGCAATAGTTTCCATCGCTCAAGGCTCTTAGTCTATTTTTGTAGCCAAGCGATAGCACGTAGGGCGAAGTTGTTGTGTTGATCATTGACTGAGAAAAGTTTCATTCTATACTCAAAAATAATCAAGAAGCGGTTCTTTGAGCAAGTTCATTGACGAGATTAAATAACTTCACTACATACTATTTATACCGAAAGCGATGGAGTAGAGTAGTATCCATGATTCAGTAGTAGCACCACACTTTTTACAGTCTTCGAAAAATCGCTGTTCATTTTCATAGAACGAAATGAATCCCTAACAGCTGAAAGTTGCAGATGGGTCAGTCAGGTAAAATTAAATGTGGTCGTAAAATATTTATTATGAGGGATGAGTGTAACGTACTTTTTCTTTAGTGGGAATGAAAGTTATTAGTTGAACAAGACACCAAACTTGCTGAAATGCAGTACTTGTTCACCTGGCTGCATAAATTTGTATGTTTTCCACCTAGAGATGCAGGTGCAATTCACTTCCACGCATATACATCAATTAACATGTGTAAAGAGGTCCTTTTTAACAAAATACGAACCACGTGCCAGCTTGGACATTATTCAATTCCCCTTCTAAAATAGAATACATGGTTATTTTTATCCGTGTTCAACCTCTATCTTCTATAAGCGGACCCGGTACTCGCTACTTATCCTCTCAATTAACTAGCGCAAGGTCGCGGGAAGCTAGGTCGAGAAAAGGTCTAAAGATTTGGAGAGTTCCAAAAAGATCGAGACATTGGGTTTATTCCTATTTTCATAACCATAATCAACAGCGAACCTTTCTTTTCTAGCGCCTGGTCTTTCCGCACGGCTGTTCACAGAGTCGAGCGTCGTCTACCAAATGTTCACTCGTAAGAAATGATGAATGACTTCTCACACACTCTCCCTTCCTCGCTGTCTCTGCAAGCTTCTGCCCTTCTGATCGCTGCATAAAATAGTTGCTCGAAAATAGTGACCAGTGATTTAGGGTCAACTTTTCAAAGTTAGGAAGAACAGTCTTCAAAATGTAAAATGCAATAACTGTCCTAGAAAAATTTCTAGACCATCTAGAAAATGATCAAGTTTAATTTCAACTAAACTACTACCAAATCGAATTTCAAAATTTCCTATTGTTAACTCTTTGCGGACGATGAGGGTCAAATAAACCATGCTCAAGATTAAAGGTCGCACATCACAGATTCCAAGGAACAAGTGTTTTTGTGTTTTTTCTCAAGGAATGCATCAAAGGTCACGCACGAACGAAGATTAGGAAAAAGCGATAGGTGTGAAGCAATCTCTTATGGAGGTGTAAAGCATTCAACTTCATCAAACATTGTTAGAGGGAATGAATGTATATCGACTCTTACAATAGTCTGTGAAGCCTACCAATGTATCAAATTTGTGCAGCTATCCCTGCGAAGAAATTTGGTAGCAGTTTCTCAACTCTGGACGGAAGGAAGAGATGGTGGATTTGGGGTGCGGTTATCAAACCAAAGACTTCTGTTGTATTGTTCCAAACTCCTAGCTTGTTTACAGAAAAAACAAGCCAGATAGCAAATCGGCAACTTAAGAAAAGAGATTATCACCCAACAATTTGAAAAATGATAGCGACATAAGATTGACTTCATTCTCAGGTATAGTATGTTTGGTTCAAACATATAGGAAAAGAATTCGAATAAGACTGATGGTTGGTTTGCTTTTGTTCAATCCTTTATGTGGGTGAAATAGCAGCGGATGGTCGTGAGTCATCGTTCTGATAACTGACGGGAATGATGTTGAAGACTTCGTAATCCCTCTTGGGTCACAGCTCGAATAACTTTGATAGGACTTTGGATTTTGAGCGGAATGGGAAAGCGTTGGACGTCTAAGAAAAAGTCGCTCCTTACTTTTAAGTATTTTTCTCTGTGATCCCATGAGAGTTCCTTTTTATGGCGTAACCTCTAAGGTTCAACTGTACTTTGATTAAAGTTTGCTGTCCTCATATAACTCTTTACACATGTAAGATGAAATACTTTTCCAATTGTCATATAGAATTTTAGTAGGAAAATGACATTAAAATAAATTTTATGAGATTTTTAAATCAGTACTGAAGTCTAGAATACTGGTTCGGGGTTGTTTTCGAGTAGATATTAAACTTCTTGAAAGAGTGTGTTGAGAATTGCAAACACAATAATGAATTATTAGTGTTTTTATATGGGACCGGTAATTTATAGTAAAACATAGGAAAAAAATTTCGCCAAGTGAACATGACGCGTGGAAAATGCAGGGATGCTCTCTCTCTTACTTCTGATTGATTTCGAATTTTTCTAATTTTTTTCTAGTAATTTCTAATTAAGATGTCTGATTCAGTGGCGTTTGCATAACCAGAATCTTTCTAGTTCACACTGTTGGCCTTCTAGGCTACAATCACATCCGTCTAATCTGTTATGTTCAGCCTATCTATCAGCTGATGTGTTCCAATCTGTCAGGATAACTGTCTTTTTCCAAACTTTGTTTTCAAATGCACAGACTTTACGGATGGATTGGATCGGACGATCGTGTGCTTAATCATGATCTTATTTAAACTTTCTTGGTGAAAAACGATTTAAGGCTTTTTGACTGTGAAGCTATTTTTACCTTAAGACTTGTACAATTTCCCTAAATTTGACGTATACGGCGGAAACCTCGGCGCTACGTAATTTGGATCAAGGATTACGCAGCTAATCGAACGCTCTGTCAGCAGATGATGCTAAAAGTATCTCGTATTACGCAAGTGAAATGGGGAATTCAAAGCGCCGATCGACACTAACGATCGAAAATCAGAAATGTTGTCGGATAAGACAGGACACTGAAGATCAGAGAGAATGAGCACGTGGTACGCCCTGCGGCAAGTGGACGAAAGCGTATGGGCCACGTAAGATGAGCAAATAGGAAAACGTGGCTACTGGACGATCAAATTTTTGTTCAAAAAGATAGTTATATAAAACTATGATGCTTTTATGCCTATGGAATAAATCGAATCTTTCCGCCAACTCTAAAACTTGTCAGGATGAATAAATTTTCCGCTCATAGACTTGAACGTCGAGATTTCTTGTATGTTCTAGGCAACATTATCTACTAATACAAGCCTCTTTTCAAGGCGGATTGATCGTTGAAGATTTTAAAGACGAATGTTTGCAAATAATATTAGCTATATGCCTATGATAAAAAATGTTGTTGGCTCATAATATAATATGCTTTGTGATATATGCTTATGATATGATGCTATATGCTTATGAAATAATATGACTTTAACATAATATAACTATAATATAAGAACAAATCACAATTCTCTATTCACCAGTTATCTGTATAATTTGACATGCTGTTGACCGCTGAGTGATTCGAGCGGGGCACGAGAAAAGCTTCCGTTTTTCCTTATCGCGTGCTTCCCAAAGGTTACTCATCGCTTCAAGGATTCGTAAAAAATCATGTCTTTCTTTGAGCCTTTTCGTGGATAAATCGAACCATCAATTAGGTCATCTGCGCACTGCGCTTAACATCCGAGGAATTTAACCGGTGACAGTCCCTATCCGTCGGTTGTCGCTAAAGCGCAATATGTCCGGCTCACTTTATCTTCAATAGTGTCACATGGCGTTCCTTGCCTCTGGATCGATGACGTAGCTCGAACTTCAGATCCTTATCCTCACTTGCGAGATACGGATTATTCCTAGCACCAACTTTTCAACCGCAGGTTCAACAACTCCGAAAAATCTTTCATCCCACCTACGTAACAACCAGGTATCCAATGCATATGTTGAGGCATGGATTACCGTTGAGACGAAAAGCAAGTAACCGAATGTTCTTTGTTATTCTCACTACAACCGCGATTCTTCCAACTTTCTAGAAGCCGCTCGATTCCTCCTGCTTAACTCTGAAGCTAGGTCGTTCATCATGTTGACTGCATGATCAACATAGACGTAAGTGGAGCACTCGTGGATATTCATTCCATTGTGCGTGACTCGGGCACTCAAAACTCGTTCTTCATTAATGTCATTTTAGTGAGAATTAGTGGAAGAATAATCTCACCACACCTGTGTCACCTGTCGCCCCGTTGATCGTCGAGTGACTCGAGCGGGGTTCCAGCAGCACTTCCATTTTTTCCTATCGCGTGCAAGAGTAGCCCAGCGGGTACCCCTCGCTCTAGGGATTCGCTGAGCATCATATCGCTCCACTCTATTGCCGCAAAATCAGCCGAAAAATCAGTCAATGTTCACTCTACCTTAGTGATGCTTAGTGTTGAAGAACGATGCTATGAGGAAAACAAAGATGGTGCAATAATTTTAGAAGCGAAGTCTTTAATATCACGCCTCAATGGAAATGTGGGACTTTGTGTGGCACTCTGAGGTATGAGGATAGTGTAATTTTTGACGTTCAAGCCTCAGTTTGATGTCGATCTATTCTCTATTCGTATGGAATCTTGAACGGTGGCAATGAATATTTTGGCAAGATGGTTCGCTTTTACTAATCTCCCTTTTAATGGAGCGGTCTCTTATATTCTCATGAAACTTCGATAAATCTTGTTATCGTAGGATGCAATATATAACACTGGACTGTTTTTAAAATCCTTGTTGTCCGCACGGAGATCGTTCGCCCAGTGTTCCGTTTACTGTATTTGGTGAAGTGACCCGAATTGCTTATAGATGACAGACAGCAAGCAGATTAGGCCATAGCTGCCAATTTCGTAACGGTCTTCTTTTCTAACGATAACACAGTCTTGCTGGTTATCCACTGGATAGGAACCTTGCATTCTGGCAGGTGATGTGTAAAGAGCCGAGCCAGTGTAGATGGGAAGTAGTGGAAGGACTTTTAGGTGTTCCGGTCTTATTCTGTCTAAAATAGGTGTTGTTCGATTCTTTACTATCGAAATAGCATGCGCTTTCGAAAAAGAAGAGCATTGATATAATCTTCCTATTTTATTCTCTATGTCGGTGAGAGGGTGGAGCTACTGAATAGATCTCAGTGGTTGTCGTAGATGACTTTATTTATCGTCTTTCTGAAGACTGCAACTGTTCCGTCAGGGCGTCTAAGTGTAATCACTTTGGTCTTAAACTGACGACGCTTCGAAGACTTTTTCGAATGCTCTTCTCAGTTTTTGTAGCTTCGGCCATAACTACTACTTTTCTCTTTGAGATCTTCATAACAATTCTCTGCAGCGCTTTACAGGCTGGGACTTGGGTTGGCCGTTGCCTGTGACTCGTCGAACTCCAGGATGGCGCATGAGCTCGAGCGTTCTAATGACAAATTTTCTTGCTGATTGTTGGATTCTCGGCTTTCGTAGCACGTGAAGATGTTAGACGAGTTGGTCGTCATCTCTGTCAATGTTATTTATGACGACATCCTCTTAAGAGCCGATCAATGATTCAAATACATCCCAGCGTATGGTAGTTCTGGTATTTCGTAGCATGAATGCAATAGTCTGATCCTGAATAGGATTTTGAGACAACAGTGATATCGGTTAGGCACAGTCTTCGATTTACTAACATGTGGTTTCTTTCGTTACAGTACTCCTGGAAGGCTCTCTGACTCATCGCTTCTGAAATTATGGGTTACCAGGATCGTTTTGATACTTATGATAAACTCAGACGGCCTGTATCCTCTTCGTTCCACTTCAGTCCGTAAGTTCCAATGAGACATTTCCAAGCCGCTCCATTGAGTCTAAATTTCGCGATAATATCATAGATCTCGAAGAATGTATGATCTTCGCAGAAGAACTTTCCAGCTCCATACAAACCGCTTCGACTACGTCTTTGTCATAGCTTGATGGTGATGAGTAAACAAGGAAAACGGCCACTGGTGGCATTGATCCATATCTTTTTAACCGCATGCGTTTGATCAGGGTTGTTATTTTTTGAAGGGACGTACATGTTGAAACTTGATCGACGAAAAATTTCAGCGCCTCGACACCTATACGATCGCATCTTCCAAAAAACTGTTTTACTTCGGTGTCACATACAGGATGAAATGGGTAGAGTCTTTTCGTTTCTGTCAGGCCGATATCTATATCTTATCTCATCTTTCTTGCCTGCGTCATCAGACCCTCTATTTCAAATGCAGGTCTATGTGCGCTGTAGGTGCAGATTACCACCTTAGTCCGTTGCTATTTGGCAGCCTAGTGAATGTGACCTTGAGAAACTAACAGGCTCTTCATACTTATCCGTCCAAACGCTGCCATATCTGTTGCTCTTTCGGAATGAGAGCTATGAAGCCCGTTTCCTTTGCTGAATTTGGCTTTTTATACTCAACGTGTAGCTTATTAAGCGCCAAAATTGGTTTCTGAGTACTGAAGTATAGCTGCCAGTCTCTGCTGGATGGGCAGAATAAAGCATATTCATGATGGCGACTTATAATCACTTCCCATGTGCTTCCCAGCCGCATAATTGCACGATTTTAGTCAGTTTGACTCATGAAAGGTATATGTCAATTTGGCGTTGGAGAAACTGGTAAACCTGTCTGAATCTACCTGTGTCTCAGGGAAGCACATGGTCACAGTCGGTCCCGTTTATTTCCTAACCGCCACCTAAAGCCGAGTCTTGTGACTTCGCGACTAATCGGGCGGAGATGAAGGAGATTCGTGGAAATCATTATTCATATCAAAGTACTGAACCGAACTAACAAAGTCCGTAACAGGTAGGAGTTTTGCATTGTTAGTTGGGCAGCAAAAAGACTTACACTGTCAACGGTCATAGAGAACTTCATTGAATGTGAAGTACGTCAGTTCCTATACAGAGAAAAATTAATGCAGCTAACAACAATTAACCAACCGCTTGGCGGCGAAGTTATAGCGAATGAAAGAAACCGCAATGTGAGACATTTGCATTCGTCCCCCATCATCAAGTCGCTTCTATTGCTGATCAGGGCTATTGAATATGCCTTGCTTTCGGATATTAAGCCAGTCATATGCTTCATTTCAAGAAATGTAGTTTTCCAAGTACCAATTTTTCATGGGGTTAAAGTATTAAAGTATGGGATTATTAAAATTTTTAGCATGGAAAAAACAGTAGTCAGAAATGTCTCCTAACAAAAAGATGCAAAAACGCCGTTTTGACTTAGCGCTCAGGAGCAACGAAATGTGACACTTAAGCGAAATCGAAGAATTGATACCTGTTTTATGAGAAGAACGACCACTAATACATATACACCAGTAAGTGAGTAATGACTGGAAATATTTTTTTAGGACTACTCCAAGATTCCAGGAAAGAACAACTCTAAAAGCGTTCAAACGGCATCTATGGAAGAAGAAAATTTCACATCTTGCAACCGCACTCACACATAAAAAACCTTTGTGAGTAATAAATGTAAGATAAGGGGAAATATGAAGGAAGTGCTACAATTTACAACAACGTATAAAATAGGATCATGTAAACGAGTGAAATAGGTCGAGGTTCGTTCTACTTTTTACATTATCCAGACTGATTATCCAGCCTCATCTCAAATAAGAGGCAAATGAAATTAGGTTCAACGATGAGTTTGCAAATGGACTTCATTTGAAGCTCCTTATTAGGAACCGAGAACCGGCGTTTTATGCGTTTTGTTGTTTGTCTCCTCAGGAAACTGACAGTAATTAGACTCAACCATCTTAAATCAGCACTGTACCATTTCACAGTACTTGGCGCGGTATAATGTCCGCGCAGTACATCTGAAATGGTAATTATATAGCCTCCGAGACTAAACAATGTGGTGAAGTTACGCCACACGGTGACTGCAGGAGGCGGACTATTTCGAAACTGAAGAAGACGACTGAGCACAGCGATGACGTAAACGTTCGCCTCTATGCTCCGTATTCCACACAAGGCATTATCAATCGAGAAGAATACGTGAAGAATTGAGAGGAAAAACAATTCAGATGAAACTCTATCCAATGGTATATATATATATATATATATATATACTATATATATATATATATAGATATATGTATACATATATATTATATATTTTATATATATATATATGTGATATATATGTGCATATGTCAGATGGGTGATTCATACTCACAACTACTGGGACGCGATTTCTGAACTTACATCGAGAATGCTAACATCGATTCTATATTGTTCATTGATCAAGTCTCCAGCACGAAATTGTTAAAGGAAGGTTTTCTTAGCTATCGTTTCGATGCATTTCGTCTTCTTCAGAGCCATTAAATCGACTCTAATGCCCATAGTCTTTCACCTTCGTTGTGGGTGAAAACAAAAAGGGTCGAAGCGTTAATCGAGTAAATTTGTTCTTTAACAACTCCGTGCTACAGGCTTAATCAACAAGCAATATATAATTTATTGCTATTGCCGAAGTTGAAGAACATGACTTCAAAATTCATAATGTTATTGATCTGTTAGAAAAGGATCCTTTAGTTATATTGATACTTTGGCTTGTCGTCATCAGCTAAGCTAACATAAATGCAATACTCATTAGCTACATTCGCTTCATATACGTTGCCTACGATGACGTGCTTGCATACTCTATGATAAAGACTACTTCCTAATGAAATAATAGTTGACTGAGGCTGTGAAAATAAAATGTGCCTAATTCGTATTTGAATATTGTTCAAAGTGCATGTTAGCCATTGCATCAGATTAGAGAGGTCATCAGCTGCTGACATTTCATCACTTAGTCGTCTCAAAATGTTTATTCCGCTATTTTGTGGGACGGAAAGCGCAGCGGTTGAAGACGATGTTCAATGATACAGATAAGGTTGCTGATTTGACCTGTCCAATACTAACAAGATCCTGTCCCTTCTTTTGGCAGACTAATACCAAGTACACATGAAGAGAGATCTCTCTTTCCTGCAAAATACTAGTGGTTACATGTCGTGAAGACCTCAAATTGTTTCAGTAAAGTTAGCACAGTATTTCGCAGAGGGGTTGATCCATTCAGCATTCAGGAGCATTTTATAACTCAATTAAATTCTCAACCGGTAGCTGAACTCACAAACAAAACAGAACACGTTCAAGAATGATGGATAGGCGAAAGTGACTTGAATCAAAGAAATGCTCTGGTACACACAAAATAACAGGACGTAAATAATGTTCTGTCATACTGCCCAAGAAAATGGTTTTCGCACACGTATTTGAGACCAATTTGAGCTCATCAAAAAGCTCATTTTTTTGCGTATCGAACAATATATCATATCTCTACACAGCCTTATGAACAGAACTGCCCAAAGAACAAATGGGTCGTCTTCGACAGTCCACATCGACACAATGGGTGACGATCAATAGGCTTAACAGCTTCTTCGACGCCAGTCAAGGATTTTCATAAAGAAAAGCGAATGCTAATTGTTTTCCCGACTTTCGCCGAGGTCGTTCACTCCGACTCCTCCGTGCTAAGGCGTCTAGTTCTGCAAGGATTCCAGCTTGTATAGGCATGAAAGGAAACATATGACAATGATGAACCACGATGCTAACCACTTTAACAACCTAAATTTCAGGAATCCATTCTCCGGATGACCTATCGTCGTCACCCCGAAAAACTTCACCATCGATTTCTCCGCGAATAAGTGGATCGCCTAGAGATTTGTCGCCTTTATTGTTACAGGTGAGCCACAGATTCTCAGTACTTCTAAGCAAAGCCGTGTACCGAAATGCGCAGCTAAACGGATTATTTTATGTGAGTGAGCCTTTGATAACTAGGCAGACGAGTGCGTATGAAAGGACTTATCAAAGCACTAACTTCCTTCTTCAGGAGCTCGCATGTATGAACGTCCGGGAAGTGGCTGCACGGCCAGGCGTTGGTCAGATTGGGCGTCCCCATAGCGATTCGTTCAAATTTTTTCGAAATTGATTTATCGACAGCAAATATGATGGTTGTACAATATCATGTTGAAATACATCACCCAGGCAATCGTAGACTTGAGCGGTTTGTTTGCTTTCATACTCTAACAGTCCTATCATCGTAGTGAAACTATAAGTTCGGTTGTTGACTTGCGTTTTGCAACTATCATGAAGTCTGTCACTGTGCTATCATTACATCAAGACGACGTATTGATTTGTTGAAAAAAGAGTTATCACAAATGAATTCAATCACCACTAAACCATAGCGTAAATTTTTCGTAAAGTCAGAAACATACAAATCTTCTAGAGTAGAGAGCAGGTCTATGGTAAAGAAGAGAATGCATAAAAATACAAACTATAGTAGCAGTGACAATCACCTGTATCAGCTGTTGTCCCGCTGATCGTCGAGTGACTCAAGCGGTTACCAGTAACACTTCCATTTTTCCCTATCGCGTGCAAGAGTAGCTCAGTGAGCCTTCCTCGCTCTACGGATTCGCTGAGCATCCTATCTTTCTTGTATACCTTTCGTGAAGAAATCGCATCATCGGGTCGGTGGCCTTCATGTGGAGCACTTGATGTCCCGAGGAATCCAGTCGGTATCGGCTCTCGTCCATCGGTTGTCGCTGAAGCGCATCATGTGTCCGGTCCACCTAATTTTCAATATCCTGACGTGTAAAACGGCGTCTTTAGTCTTCGATCTTTGACGTAGGCCGGAACTTTGGATCATTTTTCTCATTTGCAAGATACAGGATACTCCTAGCATTGACCTTTCATATGCGCGTTCAATAGACAATAGATAGCAATGACAATAACTTGGCAAATATAATGAAGAGACGAATGAATGAGATTACAATAAGAAGTACAGGTGAAAAGGTGAACAAAAATTGTAAAGAAAACGAGTTTCAGTGACGAAAATCGTACAATTTTCTGGAAAATCGTTGCTGACCATCCTTTCGTATTCATGAATAAATTTGCTGTTGCATTCGACGGCGCTCATCAACTCTATACACCCTATCGGCTTGAATTTCCCGATCAGCGAAGTATCGTATGTTTCAGTCTGATTATATCCGAATCCTTTGTTGGTGCTCAGTTGTTGGGAGTTACGGTGATGAGTTTGTTGACCATACTTGAGCCATGTTGCGATGTTACATGGAAAACAGCACATACTTCAATTTCTGTTTGCGATCAGTCTTTGAAACAGAACGAAAAAGTGCCTCTCAGAACGGAAACGAATAATCGATGTCATATATTTCAGATACAACTTGAAACAGAAGTACCACTTGCCAAAGACTCTCGAGAGCGAACCCCTTGTGCAATAACGATTCAAGTTCAGCGCTAAGTTTTTACGAAGAAAATCTTACAAAACGAATTCGTTGAGGAATTTTCCATTGCTTTAATTTCAGTGTGTGGGTCCCGTACTTACCAAAATGCGGCGCACCCGTACGAATAATCTAGAAGAACGCGTGCTCACGCCGATCCAGACTCTCGATATTGTCTGTCGTCAGAGTCTTACCTGCCCATTCATAGAGTATGTTATAAGCAATTATACTATAACACTTCATTTAATGTCATTTGAAGTGCGCCATCCAATATCAGCTGTAGCATGTGGTAAAGCCATTAGGAACGCCGCTAAATAGATTTACGATTGCTGGTCTGACACCGTACTGGGTCCTCACATTCCTCCGAGGTCAGCAAATCGGTACTGTTTATCAGGGAAAAATCTCCGATTCGAAAAAAATCCGACGACAGACTGTGTTGAAACCAGGAGGCGCTCACGTACATTTATTTGTTGAAACCAGAGATTATCAAGTCAATCAGTATTCAAAGACAGTGATCGAGATCCTCAAGCAGCAACTGAACCCACACAGGTCGTAAATGACGAATTCATGATAGCTAAATAAGCGGGAGAATTGCTGAGATTGTAAAACACCACACCGGAATTTTCGTAGTCAAAGTATTGCCGAGTCTTTATTTCGTACTTTCGAAACTTTTAAAAGGCCTTGAGGTTAGATTTGAACCAACTTAGCCAATAACTCACTCATGTATGTGAAAAATTTTGACCAACAACATTTGTAATTCGACGGAATTTTGACGGCTCAAACGTTATATAATATTATACGTTATTTTAAACGTTATATATAGCATATATTAATATTATTGAAATTAATTAATACTATAGCATTCAAATATTAATATCAAAAATATTATACGTGATTTTAAACGTTATATAATGCATATGCTGAGCAATAGCCTTTTTATGCATCTAAAATGTTGTCCGCTTAAATGTCACCTAGATACACGTAGTGCTGTTGTTAGATCTAATATGTGATATATACTTGATCATTGGTTCGCTCTACATCCTGCGCTGAATTAACGGGTCTGATGGTTTTTTCTACAATAAACAATATTCTTTTGTGATAGCAAATGGCGAGCGGTGGAAAGAAGAGGATGAGCAGAATTTATGTGTTACCATGGCCCATTATACATAGACATAGGTGCTGCCATTCCAAAGTGTTTTGCATCTTATGGGCCCCCATTTTAGTATTTTTTATAGATCCACATATTCCATTCAAAAGGTATGACTTACAACACCGATTCCAAATGAAATAACAGCCAGCTCGCTCTCTCCCATGTTATCCATTGTAACAATCGCTTGAGAAAGTTTTTTATAATTTTTAAGAATGTTCAAAGCCTTGGCGAGGTTGTTACGCCAAGCCACACACGTGTGTTTCGGAGGTCTCCCCTCTTCGTCAGTGACCCACGGCCACATTAAGCCCTGCATTGTAGCAAGGAGGGGGCGTAAATGGTGACAACATAACGTACAATGGCATTATGCTATCACCCTCACCCTCCTCCCCCGCTAAAGTTTTTGTACATTCATAAGCCAGCGTGGAGACTTTCTCGACTAGTGCTCAATACACCATCTATTCTATGAGCTATCGATTTATTAGAAGAAGTCTGGGAAAAGGGTCGGGCACCTAAATAATGAATGAGAAAGAGAATGAACCATGTACAGCTCATACTGGCCACTTTACGCGCCGCCTTTGGACACTATACTGTTCATACCGGGCGTTGTGTTAATGGATTAGATACGTGTTGCATTCCTGAATAAAGCTATAATATAGAAATTTTGCGCGTCTAAATACTTTCATGCAATCGTTTCGTACGTAAAAAAGGGCTAATTCTATGTTTTACCTTCTATGGAGTTAGTATGAAAAAAGATCTACTTCTTAAAAAGACTTGTGACTTTGAAAGAAATTAAACCAGTAGTATAAAATTCATCAAACAATAAGTAGATTTTGAAAGTGAAACTTCTTGATTTTTGTTCTGATGCACTGCTTTCAAGCAACTCCGCCAATTTCTACTCTTGGAAATCATCGTGTTATCGCATTCCTATCAATGGAGCGTTGGCGCATGATTTGGAAAGTGGCAAAGAAATGTGGACCGGCTTTTTTTCGTCGGCGCACGTGGCTAGTGGATGGAAACCGCTTCTAAACATCGACGGTGTGCCTTTTTCATTTTGCGTCATCGAATACAGCTTATTTCGTTCACATCGTTCTAGTTGCGCACACTGCATTCTACAAAGCGAAAATCTCAATGGTACAGTTCATGTGCGACGTACTCAATGAACGTGCCGGTGCATATCGTAATCCTTCGTCCACCATGCGTAGCAGCCACAGTACGACCAATCAACCTGGACGTGCTTACGGTGCAAGTCGAGGCGGTACGGCGACAAGCTCTGGGCGTGGTGGTTATCAAAACTACTCACCCAGAATCACACAAAGCACGCAGAAATCTGAAGAATCATCAGCAATGCTCACAGTGAGTTATGTGTAATTCATGAGGCCACATGTTCATGTGGTCATGTGATTGATCATCGAACATATTTACAGCCAGCATCACTATATAAAGAGTTCTCATTATCAAATCACGAGACGAAAATCTTCGCTGATGCTGTGAAGGGTATCAAAATCAGAATCTTACATCGATAAGGCGCCGCCCGAGTCTATCGCGTTAACAGCCTCCAACTGCTTGCTGATCAGCTTACGTAAATTTACATTTTCCTTGAAAAAAGGTCTTCCTGATTACAACACATATTTGAGACTTTTCAAGTTCAAAGGTGTCACAGACGATGGCCGTGAAAGAATCAAATCGGTTGCTCAATACTTCGCCGAGAAATACTCAGTGAGCAAGTTTTTGCCGATTCCAGTGAAGCTGTTAATCGAAAGGAACCACACCACTCTCGGGCTCACAACCAAATGATAGTTGTCAATTTATACATTATAAAGCTACAGTGGGGAGCTCTAACCGCAAATTTATACGAGTTCTCGAAATATTGATGCCTCCAAAATTACTTTTGCAATCTCTCGTTAACTCACATACGGCATCTACAAGAGTGCGTATGATATCGGTAATTGCGGTCATTTGAAGCCAACTTTGAAGTACCTCAAACTCCTAAACTTTTCCATTTTATGGACTACATAGTTCGCCTCATCAAAGATGATTACTGGCACTTAATCCATGTTAATATCAATGCGACGCTGTGATTGGACATTACGCTATAGGCTAATTCAGGAATTGCGTTTTCCCAAACTTCCGTGTCTCCATGTCGGTCCACTCACTCGCAACATCTTCTTTCCTCTTGAAGTTTGCGAAATGGATACACCACAAAAATATAGCAAGAAGCTGAGTGAGAAACAAAGAAGCTCGATCATCAAAGTTAGTTCCTCAGAGACACGTCAATCGAAAAAATTCTTATCAGAAATATAATTAGCAAAAAATCATTCTTACTGTTAAGGCCGCAGCAGTTGATGCATCGCAGAGAGAAGAGCGCATTGCTCAACTTTGTCAACAAGCTGGTTTCGATCACGATCCATTCCTCAAAGAATTTGGACTGTCGCTTTCGCTTAGAATGTTCGAGACGGCAGCAACAGTTATTCAACCACCTCAAATAATGTTTGGTGACAACTCTAAGATGGTGGTAAGCTTGCAGTTTTCAAAAGTATACTTCTGTAAGAGAACCTAATTTTGATCCAACAAAACTACGGTAGGATCCCATTGTTCATCCGAAAGATGGAGCATGGTCAATGGATAATCAGACACTGTATCTTCCTGCAACTTGTGGCAGCTATTCGATGATTGCGTTGGTGAATCCGCGAGATCAAAACCTCTTACAAGGATTCTGTCAAGCACTTTACGCAAAGGTATAATGGAAAAGATTTTCAAAATTCAGAAGTTTTCATAATGGCTCATTTATCTTTCGAAGAAAACTAGAAGTCATATCGAGAAGTTCATTGTTCAAGCAAGGAGCTTGAGTAGCTGGAAAATTATGTAGAATCTCTGATTAATTTAATCCGAATTTCCTGAGTTAGTGTGCTAGTTACCACCAAAACACATTTTTTCAGGCGACCCAAATGGGTATGGATTTTCCGAAGTGGCCCGATCTCGTCAAATACGGGCGAGGACGTGATGATGTCGTGATACTCTTCAACGAGATCGCTAATGATTACAAGCAAACGAGCACTAACTGCGATCTTGTCATAGTAGTACTTCCCGGAAAAAACTCGGACATTTACAGTTAGTTCCAAAATTACAAGGAAATGCTATGAAATCGTCATATGGCATTTCTTCAGTGACCGTCAAGGAGAGCTCGGACACGATTCACGGCATAATGTCACAATGTGTGCTGATGAAAAACGTTCAACGACCTTCATCAGCTACTTGCTCAAATATCATTTTGAAAGTTAGTTCTTTATAACAAAGTCTTCGCTTACTTTCATTAAACTCATTCGCCTCAATGTCAATTAGTCCGAATGTGTCTAGCCTAGAATAGTTTGGTCTCAGGAGTTCAACCAGCCCAATCTCAATCAATAGTTAAGGTTACTAATCAAGATGAAAACTGCCAGAATTTGAACCTTTACTGACAAAACACTAGATTCTCTGTCAAGCACTTCCTGTCTGTAAACATAAGATTCCAATTTCCTAGAGCATACAAACCGTTTTTTTCACCTTTTCTTTGTGTCAAGGCTCGTATGTCGAGTAGTAAAGAGCTTAGACAAGCGGATATCAGAAGGCATACAACATGGTTTCTCATGAATGCCTTCTTGACTTACACATTTCCGTTAGAAAAATTGATATTCTCACTAAACCGATATCTCAAAAATTGATTTTGCGGAAAAAAATTAAAACAAAGTTCATATACTAGGGAAATTATGTATAAAAACTAGTTGAAGATTGCAAGGTCTCTTCCTGACGTATTCAAATCCTCCGATTTCAAAAATGATATGATTTACTCTAACCTCAACTCAACCACCAACTCAAAACTCTAGACATCGAAAATCTATCTGTCGTAATAGCGTTGTCGTGAATGCGTTGAATGATAGTTTGCTCCAAATAGTCATCCAATTTCATATCGGAATTCTTGAAAAGGACAAACTTTAGAGGTGAACATGAAGCTGGGCGGCATTAATAGTAGTATCGTTGCTGACAACATCACACATAAATACATTATCGACCAACCAACATTAGTTGTCGGTATTGACGTCACGCATCCAACGCAAGCTGAAGAACGCATGAATATCCCGTCAGTGGCGGCGGTACGGTCTTTTACAAATCTCATTATCCAGAGAATAGAGAATGAATGAATTCCGTGATTTTCTCTCAAATATTTAGTCGTCTACCAATTAATTTTTAGACTGTTGCGAATATTGATCTGCTTCCCCAGTCATACGGTGCTAACGTCAAAGTTCAGCGCAAGTGTCGTGAGTCGGTGGTCTATCTGATTGACGCGATTCGAGAGCGTCTTATATCCTTCTATAGGTGAATCATAAAAGTCTTTAGCCTGACTAGTTTTCTTGGATAACTGTACTGCACCGCCAGTTCTCTGGGTAACAATTAGGGGTTATTTCCGTGATTCTTGTCTCAATGACGTGAGTTCAACAGCGAAATCATTAGCCCTAAAGATGCTGTAGAGCCCCTCAGAAATAAGCATGTTTTTGAAATGGATTAGCTGGAATATTGAAGACTCTCTCAGTAGAGCTGATTGATGCGGTTTACAATCTGGTGGCCGACTACCTTCGTAACACATACTAGATTGGGGCAAAAAAAAAATTGCGTTTCACGCCATGCTGAAACGGTAGTTACTTTTGTTACTAGCCTGAAATGGCTAGAATGATAGAAAGTCGAGGATGAAATCTTCTGAAGCATCTCGTGTAGTCTAAAAAGGATCAGCTTCAATGACTGTTTTCACCATGAACTCTGATGAGGTCGGTACAAAAGTAATTGCAGTTTATGCCATGTTGGAATGCTTCTCCTTTACGGATCTTCATAAAACCACTACTGTTCTCTGCGCTCGTTAGCAGCTGCTGGGACGAATGCGTTGTTGATGTTGTGATTTGTCTCTGCTCTTTCACGATCCATCACGGTCTGAAACCGCAATTACTCTGACACCAAACAACATCTTTTCCATGCTCAAAATTAGACATAAAGTTGACATCATGTAATACATCGTTGCCAACAAAACATAGAGCAAGACGTGCATTAGAACGATGTACAATATAATCACATTCATCCAAGAATTTATTTCAATATCAAACAGTGAGTCTCAACAATGCATAAAGTGCAGCTACTTTTTCACCATGTAGTAGTTTTCTCATGAAACATACCAATACCAAGTAAGGTTCAAGCACTTTATGCCGGACTCCTTCTGACGGATATGATTTGAGACAAAATAAACGTCATGGATCAGAGTTTGCTTCCTTGTTCTGGAAAGTCCCTTTTGTATCTGTTTAATTCATGGATACTCAGTGTTTTCGAAATTCGAGAAGTTTGTTGTTCCTAAATTCACTCGCTTAGAAACACGAATCACAAACCGACTCGCTTCATCGTCTATCGAGATGGTGTGTCCGAAGGCCAGTTTGCTGAGGTGTTACGCGAAGAAATCCAGGTCTGAGCTCTGTACATCACCATAATGCTGACTAGAGGCTATACGATGATTTAAATAGACAAACTTCTATACATAATCATATCATACATATTGCTTGAAATTTTGGGTATACGATCGGCTTGCTTGATACTTTCACCAGACTATCGGCCACCTATTACCTATGTTGTTGTGCAAAAACGTCATCATGCCCGAATGTTCTGCAAATACACTTCGGACATGGTTGGAAAAGCTAGAAACATTCCACCTGGAACAACAGTGAGTTACAGAGCGTTGAGCTGGGGCCATCTACCGCACGCTCATCGGTAATCTCATCATACATTTGGGAAGTTTCGCCAAACCTTCTTTCGCTTTTTGGTATTTATCTACGTTTCATCAGAGGGTGTTTACCAAATAATGTTCGCCAACACAGATTATTGCTCAATAAAAAAAAAAGAAAATTTGGTACCCCACCCAATTTAAGGTTGACACTGGGATCGTTTCACCAGAAGGATTCGATTTCTATCTGTGTTCGCACTACGGTGTACAGGGCACATCTCGTCCTGCCAGATACCATGTATTGTGGGATGACAATAACTTCACCGCTGATGAGATGCAAGCCATCACATATGAGTACGCTGAGATCTGACCTAGAATGCCGCTTCATCTTCAAGTTCAACAATAAAATCTCACTGCATTTTCATTTTTAGAATGTGCCACACATATGGACGTTGCGCACGTTCTGTTTCAATTCCAGCTCCTGTATATTATGCCGATCTCATTGCTACTAGAGCTCGATGCCACATCAAGAGAAAACTGTAAGTGATGCAACAAGCGACTACTAAAAAGAAA